>JAHKKF010404920.1:0-11854 GCA_019740295.1 Labeo calbasu | reverse complement strand
GTCAGTGGAGATCAAACATGATTGATATTTTCAGCCAATTTTAGAACACATATTGTTTTCATTTGTTATGCTTCTCCTAGCAACAAGGCGCACGTTTCTGCATGAGTTTGTTGTGATCGGAACAATTTTTAAATCTGGTAGTGTGTGATCCTCTCGTATAGTGCATGATGGCCGGTTTTTCCTCTGTCACTGTTTACCAAGTCAGAAAGTGTACAAGCTAAAAATGCTGGGTTAAAAACAACCCAACTTGGGTTATTTGGCAACCTAGCACTGGGTAAATATCGGACACAACACTGCTGGGTTATTTTGACCCAGCTGGTTGGGTTAAATGTTTTTACCAAACATGCTTGGTTATTTTATTTAAGTCAACTATTGTTTAAAAATGATTCTGTTGCTGGTTTAAAATGGACTGGAACGTATAAAAAAACACACAGAATTACTAGACGCAACAGCAATAATTAAAAGATCAACATTTATTATCCCAACCCCATTCCTGAAAATCTACCTACCTGCAGACTTTAGTTTCAGCCCTGCTCCAACACAGCTGTCTGTACTTATCAAGTGCTACCTAAGAGATTAATTAGCTGGTTCAGGTTTGATCAGGGCTGGAGCTAAACTTTGTAGAATGGTAGATCTTTAGGAACAGGGTTGGGCACCCCTGGTTTACAATATTACAAGCATTTTTGACATAAAAATGATAACATCTAAAAGTAGCATTGTAATTTTAGTGTATTCAACCGTTCTTTGTAGTCGCTTTTTGCTAAAATAGAGTTAATTCTCATGCCGGTATGTTGCCAAAATCTGAGTCAGAATCTGAAGGGCTGCTGTTTGCCGGGGTTACTGCAAATTTAAGATCATGGCTTCACATTTCACTCGTAGCTGAAAGATGCCATGACTCCAAAACTTGCCTACAAACAAACTGTACTAACATTAGATAACATATTTTAATATCAAACTAAATTAAACTCAGTACAATAATGAATAAAATCCATTTATTTTATGCCAGGCAAAAGGTGTTTCCATCCTGCGAAACAACCGCTGCTGATGCAGCTGACTGACATCTCGTCCTTATGCTGCGTTGCGTAAAATAATACAATTTACAGCACAGTAAAGAATGAAAGAATGTATACAAACCTTTATTTGGCTGAAGAAGTGCATCAACTTGGCGGCCCTGAGAACCGCTCTCTGCTGTAGAGGACTTAAAAAGCCAGTGCTCTGACTGACTGTAACTTAGCAGTTGGGTTGTTCCATCAGAGACAGGCTTAACCCAGCAGTTGGGTAGAAAAAAATAACCCTTCGTTAAAAATGACCCAGCAACTTACAGAAAAACCTGGGTGAAAAATAATAAAAATACCCCAATAAAATGACCCAACAAGTTGAACCCAGCATTTGGGTTAAAAAAACAACAACAACCCAGCACCTGGGTAAATATATTAAAAATAACCCAATAAAATGACCCAACAGGCTGAGCCCAGCATTTGGTTAAAAAAATAACCCACGTGTCGTATATTTCAGTTTTATGCTGCGGTGGCTGATATAGCAGTTGTTTTTATACTGACACTTAGTGGCCTGGATGCAACATCGCGCAAAACCAAGTTTTCAGTTTATAATGAAATTGTAGAAATGTGCTACTTGCTGTGAGTTCATTTATTTTCTGAGCAAAAGTGATCACTAATGAGAAGATATTAAGATAGTAGTATCCATCTGGTCATGTGATTCTTAAAATGACTGCCTTCATAAGGTGACCTGCCTCAAATATAAAATCTAATAAGTTTCTTTTTTTTATTATTGTGTAATAATAAATATTATTTTTATTATTATTATTATTATTATTATTATTATTATTATTATTATTATAGATTTGATGTCCATGCTATAAACCGATTTATTTCATTGATGCTGAATTGGAAAATAAGGTGCACATAAATGCTTTGTTGCATTATTTTATTTTATTTTTTATTTTTTTTATTGTTTTATTTTTAGTTAACCCTGGATCCATGCAATGAAATTTCCCTAAGCTTCAAATCTGAACTAGGGAGATGCATGTGCATTTAAATAGAACAAAAAGGTGCTTGCCCGAGTATGCATGTGCACACAATATGCATTGATGAACTGTGAGTGTGTTTCTTCATCTGTTGAGAAGACCTTCCATAGCCTCGGTATAGAAAAACACTTACTGCTAATGCAAATAACAGGGCAGTATAAATCAGTGGCCAGGAGCGGGCAAGCGAATATTGTGTAATAGTTATTGCGAAATGAAGTGGCATTGGGATCAATACCTCACTTTAACTCGGCCATGGTGGGCCACAGGAGGCAGGGGTCCTCTCTACTGCCTCCATGGGGCACCATAAATCTGTCGCTGTGTCTGGATGTATATGTGAGCCTATGCCCTCTTATTAAAAAGAGCTAGTAATTAGCACATTGGCCCAAAGCTGCTTTAATGCATCGACAGGAAAATAAAACCTCATGTAAAGGTATTGCGCTAAAATATGTCATGGTGTGCACTGTAAAAAATGATTTTTTTCAAAGCTGTAAATAAAAGAAAGGTTATTGGAGTGTTTTACAAGAAGTCTTTCTACTTTTAAAATTTCACATTTAATTCAATGTGTTAATTATAATTTTGCAAAAAATATTCAAAATGTGTTTTCAGTGTGCCTTTTTTAAATGTAAGGACAGAGGACAGAAGGATTTTAAGACTGGTGGCTTTTCTGTATGTTTTTCCCACAATTCCTTGTACAATAACTGTGTCAAATCAGTCAATATATTCTTAAGGTCTTAAAGCTACTGGGTTGAATGTATTCTCAGTGTCATGTATGCTCATCTCTTGCTTTAAAATGAAAAACTGTACTCAACGTGTTTTACAATTAAATTTTTGTTGCTCTTGTATTTATTCTTTTAATATAAAGAGCACAGTAAAAGGCTGTGAGGAGGTGCGGCGCGAAATATCGGCGTGTTGGTCCCAGTGCGCGTCTGTATATGTGTTAAAAGCGCAAGGGTCTCATGCTATTGTTGTCACGACGTACACCTTTATTCTTTGGTACAATATGCCTCCTATTGTCGTGGATGTAGGTTTGGTCTTTTCCCTGGCTTGTCCATTACAAGGTTTATTCACAAGCTGATTTTATATAGTGTTAAGTACGGCCTTGGGGCCAGAAATGATTGGGACCAGTCAGAAAGTATTCGAGTAAGAATGTTGATCAGTCAGCTTGGAGATTAGAGACCTTGGTGTTTTCTTTGAGATGGCTGATTGAAGTGGATGAGGAAAATTGAATTTCAGATTTGATTGAAGGCTGTTTGATTATGATTATTTCTTTGTGTGTCCTTTTTAGGTCTGCGAGGAAACGAGGAAAGGGATTTTGCAGCTGCTCTTCATCGACTGTTGGTGAGTCTGAGCGCACGAAATCATTAAAAGAAGTTTGTCGTCATACTGTGTGTAATTTTCGAACGTGGCATCTGTAACCTACCTCGTGGGCAAATTTTCCGTCTCATTTTTCCACAGCGTCCGTAGTGCATTTCGCTGGGAGAGTGAATTATCACTGTGGCAGAGACGTTTGTGCAGGTTTAGATGTGACAGTATATCTAAAGGAGCTCACTACAATATTGATCTCTCACACTGGAGTCGTTTGCCATGTTCTATTCCTGGCCTCTGTCACTCACTGAGAATTATGGGTAAAAAATGGCATGCCACTACGTGACAAAATGTCACGTCTTCGCAAGGGAAAGTAAGAACAGAGAACATTCATGCATTGATAAAATACAACACTGTGCTTTTGGTATAAAATGTAAACGCAAGTATTTGTGTTAACATGTTATTGTATATTCCTGTTCTATTAGAAAGGTTCAATTTGCATGTGAGCTTACCTGAAATAATTAGCAACTTTTTGGGGAGTTTAGTTCATTTCCCTCAAGGTGAGAAGGCAGAAATGCTCTCCACTGTTTTATTGATGCTTGAAAACATCTCTCTGGTCTCATACTTGCCTTTAAGACATATGATCCTAAAAGGAGTGCTGCTTTGTAATACTTTATATTGAAGTCCCACTGTTTTAAATGCAAGCGAGTAATTACCATATAAATATCAGCCTTTCTTTTATGAGAAATTTAAAGACACTTTCAGTGTAAAAAACAGATGTTGAGGCAATCTCGCATAATTGGATATCAACATTATGTGGTTTTGCTAATCAACACCAATGAAGTGGCATTCTATTATTATTTTTTTAATTTATTAATCCACTCAAGTGCAGTTTTATGGCTCTGAAGTGGTAGACTTGTAAACCAACAGGCCCGCGCTCTCAAAGGGGAGCCAGATGGAGAGTGAAAGTGTTCTGGCAACATGTTTTCAAGCAAACCACACACACACAGGCTAACAGACTCTTCATTTTTAAACCGATGTTGGTCCGTGGGTCTTTGCTGGCCATGTGGCTGCTCTTCAAGTCCTCCTTCTAATCTATCTGTATCTCACCCCAGCCTAGCCTTGAACTTGGAGACTTTGGGCGGAGGTCAAAGGCCAAAGGTCATCCTGCATGTCTGAGGTTGATCTTGTCATTTGGATTATGAAGCGGTGGGTTGTTTGCACTTCCACTCTGGAGTGGAGGAAGGGGCAGTTGCTCAGCACAGCTCAGAGATACAGCCTCTGGCGATCGAGTTCGACTCATGTGTAAGCTGTGTGTTGTAGGGTTAGAGTTCCTGACCTCTGACCTGCATCAGTGAAGGACGCATGATACAGCATGAGCAGTCCTAATGCTCTCCTCAATGAGTGGACAATAGACACTGCTATTGATCCACCGGTGCTGTCTGTCTCACTGTTTAAGAGAACTCGGTCAGCTTGCTGTCAACAACTAGACATCTACTGGAGTTGTGCCTTTCAATATGCAAGAGGTGAATTAAATTAGAAAGGGGTGGGGTGATAGAGCGAGTTCCATCTGTGCTGCTTTCATTTGGGTGCTTTTGGTCATTGCATTGCATCTTGAAATTAGTGTCATGAATGTAGCATTTTTAGATGTGGTTGTCAAAAAAATAGCTCAGTAACAACAACAACAACAACAGCAAAAATGGAATTGAATTGAATTGATAATGGCTTTTAAATTCTTAAATTCCTAAACTGAGTTAACGAATAGGATACAGAATTCGAATTGGAATCTAGATATAAGGACGTGGAATAACAATTTAAAGAACTTCAGATGACTTGAAATATATTTTTGGAATTGAACAAGTAACATAATTTGCAGTGAAAAACAGATAACATAAAATAAAATAAAATATCTTTGTTTACGTTCTGGCAACCACAGCTGCCTTTTTTAACAAAAATTTTTCACAGAAAAAATAAAATAAATTAAATTAAAATGAATAAATAAATAAATAATTGGGTGCCTTTGGTCATTGCATTGTGTCTTGGATTTAGTGTCATGAATGTAGCATTTTTAGATGTGGTTGTCAAAATAATAACAAACAAATAACAAACAAAAAAAATGTAATTAAATTGATAATGCCTAAAATAAACTGAGGTAACAAACAGGACACATAATTTTAATTGGAATCTCGATATAAGGATGTGGAATAACAGTGATTTGAAATTGATAGAAATTGAGATGACTGTAAATTTTAATTGTCAAACTTTTAAGTTGTTTGTAAGGTTTGAGCAAAAGTGTAAAAAACCTTGAAATTGATTTTTGGAAATGAACAAGTAACAAATTTGCAATGAAAAACGGGTAAAATAAAATGAAATAAAATTAAATTAAAATAATTGGGTGCCTTTGGTCATTGCATTGTGTCTTGAATTTAGTGTCATGAATGTAGCATTTTTAGATGTGATTGTCAAAATAATAGCTCAACAACAACAACAACAACAACAACAACAACAACAAAAATTGAATTGAATTGATTAATATCTTGTATTAATTCCTAAAATTGAATTTTGATAAAAAAAAAATATATAAAAAATATTAATAAACTGAGGTAACAAATAGGATACAGAATTTGAATTATAATCTAGATATTAGGACATGGAATAACAATTTAAAGAACTTCAGATGACTAATTTTAAATAGATTTTTGGAAATGAACAAGTAACATAATTTGCAGTGAAAAACGGATAACATAAAATAAAATATCTTTGTTTAAGTTCTGGCAACCGTAGCTGCCTTTTTTGAATGTAAATTTTCCCACATAAAAGAAATAAATAAAATAAAATAAAATAATTATTGTTGTTTTTATTGTTATTATTTAAACAGTGTTGATTAACCTTTGTGGACCAGGGTGAAAGAACATTTCGTTTCCCATAATGCATTACATAACGTCTACAAATCAGTAAATTCCTCTTCCTGTGTGGTGTAGCCAATTCAATTCAAAGTCACATTCATGTATTGAATTCTGAACTTTACACAACCCTGATGTACATGATCCATGAATGTTTTCCATAACCTCTGAAGTATTGTGCTTTAATCTTGATCCTCACACACGAAGGCTCCATTTGAGAGACTAGCACTCCACGTGAGGGATCTTTACGCCAGCTTACACCATTCTTTGCTTCAGTTACAATTACAATAAACCTATGTGTAAAACACTGCAATAATAAAACATTATAGCTTGTATAACTGACTCAGGAAGCCCCCGTTCCCCTTATGATAGCACCATGCGATAAACAGCACCATGAGGAGTTGAACTGTAAAGGCCACTCATGCTTGTGGCTGGGCCAGGTGTTGGACCACCACCTTCTTCCACCCAAACCAGCCAAACCACGTCCTAATAGTCTCTCTCTCCTCCCTACTGGTTTTGCAATAGGAACATCTGGATGTGGAAGTGCAGAAAGCGGACTAGAAATACATGGGCACAGCAGGCCCCGCTCTCTCATTTTTTTCCCTCCTCCCTTTCCCTCGCTCCCTCGCTTGTGTCGAAAATCTGCTGGAGTGGTCAGAGGTAGAACAACATGTGGAGCGGCCGTTTTCTCTTTCGTTTTCCCTTTTTTTTGTTTTGTTTTTTCCCCTCCTTCTCGTTCCAGGGGAGATCCAGGCCAGTGATAATCCCTCTCTCTCCTCATTAAAGGGAGCTGAATAAACACAGGCCTCTTCCAGTTGTTCCTGCAAATTTCCTCACCAGCCGTCAGGAGACCTTAGAGCGGGCCGGCCCTTCAAAGGCCTGGAGGGCTGGAGGTGGCTCGGGGAGTGCTGGGTCAGGAACATTAGCCGCCACTGAGGGAGCCCGGCCCGGCCCGGCACTCACTTAGCCTGCGGTCAGAAAGAGAAGGAGAGAGAGAGAGAGAGAGCAAGAAAGACAAAGCGCAGGAAGATAAAGCTCAGACATTTTGTGAAAGTTTTGTTGCGTTTGGCCCTTCTTTCTGTATTTGGATCTGGTTGTCGCTGGTTTTAGGAAGAAATACTTCAGAGTTTTAATAACACACTCACTTAGCACAACACACCACACACTAATAAGGTTTTTGCGGTGGGCAGGGATTCTAAATGAGTAGTAATACTCCAGACACAGGCCAATCTTCTCCTCGGTTAAGTTAGAGCCTGTTGTCGGCCTTGTTTTAATTTACAAGCTGTGTAGTGACATTCATTTTCTCCTCTCTTCACTTCCTGCCCATCAGCTAAGAGGGGCAGCGGTTCACTAGCGTCGTTTGTGGAAAAGGCAATTAAACAGTCCGAATAACTGCGGCAACTTCAGCGGAGAGCGAAAAGGAGCCAAGCCTCTCGTTTAATTGCTTACTCAATAACTCTGTAGGATGAATAAATTGATCAAATTGTGTCCCAAGAGGTACTGAGAAAAAAACACCCCTAAAAATGCTAAAAACGTAGCTATTATCGCAGTCCACTGTTTGTATGTCAGGGTTTTTTTTTTTTTTTAATGTTATGTTACAACAGACTGATTTAGATTTTCATTTTCAAATTGTAATCAGTGTGACTGAAAGAAAATAGTGTTGCCAGAGACTTGACTTGATCAGTTGTGCTCTGACACATTCAGCATAGCCATATGTGACCCTGGACCACAAAACCAGTCATAAGTCATTAAGTAAAATATATTGTATGGGTCAAAATGATTGATTTTTCTTTTAAGGATATTAAGTAAAGATCATGTTCCATAAACATATTTTGTGAATTCCCTACCGTAAATATATCAAAAATTAATGTTTAATTAGTAATATGCAGATCTTCATTTTAACAACTTTAAAGGCGATTTTATCAATATTTTTATTTTTTATGGCATTTTATTTTTTTGCACCCTCAGATTTTAGATTTTCAAAAAGTTGTATCTCGGCCAAATATTGTCCTGTCCTAACAAATTATACATCAATGGAAAGCTTATTCAAAAAATGGACCCTTATGACTGGTTTTGTGGTTTAGGGTCACATATTGGAAACACTTGCCTATGCCTATGTTTTTGCGAAACCCCAAAAATGTACCTGTTCATGCAATTCAGTTTCCAGCTGAAATGAACAATAGTGGCAGTAAAAAAGCAAAGTACTTCTTATCACAAAAATTATATTAATGGGGCAGATTATCAATTAAGGAGTGTGCCTGAAGTGTGAATCTGTATTCATAAAGGCGCGGAAAAAGTTAAAAACGCGTACTGCAGAGCCACTAAAGGGACATGGTTGGCCGCTTGTTAGCGGTAGCCTGTTAGATTACAGTACATTCAGTTTCACTTACCACATAAACAGAGTAAGTAGAGATGACTGATCAGACGATGGCAAATGATTTGCAGATCCTGAGCACCACTGGAAAACATCTAATCTTGTAAAATGTATGGTAACTACTCCCACTCAGCAGTATACACAGAGTATGTTTGATAGCAAATCTTGAAAGTGAGAGTTTCAAAATTAATTTTCAGTGGCCCGCATATTAATAGTGGCTCCCTGATACCCGCAATTGTATATACAGTATAATTACTCAATGATATAATTGTGAAAGAAAGCATTGAAATATATTTTTCCTCCTATCTCGTATTTATTCCAACGCTATCTCACGACCAATTCAGATGTATTTTACAAGGTGTCCAATTCGTATGAATTTGTATGACCTCACTCGCACAATTTTTGTACGTGTTCTGTGAGGGGTAGGTTTAGGGGTGGTCATTCATATGAATTGCCATGAATTTGCCACCTTGTTAAATTTGTATGATTTTTCACAAAACATACAAATTTGTACAAGCCAGGTCGAACGAATTTGAAATTGCTGTGAGATTGGGTTGATTTATTCCCTTTAGGGGTTCCGTAGTACACTTCATTTCAATTCCGAATGGTATTTGGATTTGGGCACATACATTTTGTATTTGATTTACATAATCAGTTCCATATGTATGACTTTTCTGACGTAGTAAGCTTGCTTGTAAACTCACCTGGTACGTCATTGCGATTTCGAGCGCACAAGTACCTTGAAACAAGTTTTACGCCAGTTGTTGATGAAACAGCTCAAAGACTTGTAAAATCAAGCTAAAATGGCATGTTTGCTTCAGAAAATCTTCATTTTGTTAACAGCATTGGTTAAGTTTAGGGTTTAGTGTAGTTGGTATGTTATTTTCAAATGCTATAGAGCATTAACCTTTTAGCGCCACTCACTGAACTTAATTTCTGAACTTCTGCAATGCGTACAACAACCAAAATGCTGCCACATCCATCTGTTTTTTGACAAAATTTAACATGCTTTTGGTGCAAAAAAACACTTTGAAAGTGTTGCAAAATATGCAAGAAGAAACATAACGTTTTCCAGAAATGTTGCCACAGGCACGTTTTTTAATGAGTCTGGGTTGGATACATTGAGCTATGGCGCTTATGTGGGCATATTATGCTTCAGTACCGCTTGCAACATTTCCCTGTGCCTTTCATCCTTGATTTCCCATCATTGCTCTTCTGTTAATAACTGGTCAAAAATGGCAAAAAAAAAAAAAAAAAAAAGCACCCTATATACCATTTGTTGTCTGCAGCGACTGTGTAAATCAAATGTGGACTGGTTTGTGAATTATAGTTTGGATGCATATGTGTGTGTGCTTTACGGTGATTATGTGTGTGTGTGTGTGTGTGTACATGAGAAAGCCTTGTGGCCATCAGACTCCCATCAGGCCATTATTATTGGTTGAGCAGAGAGTCAGTGGCAGAGGGACCTGCCTAGAATACTAATGAGCACAGCAGGTCAGCACACACATACGCACATTTAGCATGCACATGTAGTGTTTGATAGCTCACAGTTACTTGATCTTCTGTATCAGAAAGGAAACAAGATGGACACAAGATGGCTGCCACATGGATGCGTGCTCTCTGGACGTAGACGTGTACACTTCACTTCATCAGGGGCGCAGACACATCATAGCTTACACATGCTGAACTAACGTCACACACCGCAGTGTACACACACCGACGGCCGCTGCACAAAGGCAAATATGGCCTTCTATGTCCCCTTTTGGTCTGTTGTGTGTGTGTATGCACACACACACACACGTGAGGAGACATATAAGAACGGTCATTACAGCGTACAAGGCAAACATGGAGTTCTGCCGCTTTTTTCTGGGTCCATTTTTACTCTTCACATGTTGAGAAAGATGCTTGTTATTATGAAGCATGTAGTTTTTTTCTAAGCCTGGCATTGTGTGTTATGAATATTGGGTATATGACAAATTGCTTGTGACAAATTTGTGAGATGCTTTGGATAAATCATTAATGTAAATGTAGCTTGTAGACTGACATGCTACAGATTCAAAGTAGTCATTCTACTGTATTTCAGCTGTACTGTCTTTCAGCTGTCAGGCTACAAAATATACACCATGGAAGTACTTTAAAATTGCAACTCTCAATAACACTCATTCAAACATTTGCCGCTTCAAGATGTCATGTCACATTGCAGTGGCTCTCATATGTCTGGTGGCTGATTATGACATAAACATATAGGTTTATATATATTTTTTGAAAAATATTTGAGAGCTGTGAGGAGATTTTCAGTCAATAACTACTTACAGTTCTTATATAAGCTATAGCTGTAGAAGACATGAAATATAGTGCATAACTTGAATTTTATGGTGCTTTTTTAATATATTGCGAGCATGATATGTTTAGTAGTGCATGGATAAACGCCGCCCTGTACTACACATCACTGCTTCCTCAAGTTTTTTCTTTAAAGACAGCATTTTTCTGATTAAAAAACTGTACGTCCCTATATGCAGAGCTAATTAATGAACACAGACGTATTGATTAGTACAGCGACAGGGATGAGACATAATGAGGGGCTGGACAGAAGCTGAAAATGTCAAAGCCAAAAGGTTTCCAGGGATGGAGAGAGTGAAGAAAGAAAGAGAGAGGGCTGGTGGAAAGGTTGGTGGGGTTGAGTTCAAGGCCATGGAGAGGTACGCTGACCCCGAGGAGTGGGGGACGCTGGAGAAGAATCGTGAATGGCGTGATGGGCTCAACGTGTCCGACATTCAGCCGACTCTATAGGACCCAAGGGAGAGCAGGGTCAGGAGTGCCCCCTCCATCCCCCCGCACATTACTGCACCATTTCAAGCCGCCCAGCACCTATTTCCTTCAATAAAAACTAATAACCTTCTCTGTCAGGAATCACAGCAACCCTTAAGTGTTGGACTGAAGGGGCCCACGCAGGATGGGCTGTAATTGCAGAACAGGAGTCCAACCCCAACCCCCAAACCCGCACACACACACTCAAAGATCCCTGTTTTACAGTGTTGGACTGGTGTATGTGCACTTTTTTCACTCAGCCTATCGCTCCTCGTGCTTTGCCGCTGATTGCATGCACTGCTCGGACTCTACTCAGCAATCAGCCAAAGGCCGTGGAGCAGCAGCTCAAGGACATTTTTAATTGGAAGGATGCTGCGCAAAGGGGAACGGCACATTCACAAAATTCACAAGGAAAGCAGG
>JAHKKF010404894.1:0-11192 GCA_019740295.1 Labeo calbasu | reverse complement strand
TAGAATGAAATAAAATAAATACTATAAAATAAAATAAATAAAATGAAAAAATAAAACAAAATAAAATGAAATAAAACAATAAAATAAAATGAAACTAAATAAAATAAAATAAATAAAATGAAAAAACAACATAAAATGAAATAGAATGAAATTAAATAATTAAGTTAAATGAAATTAAATAATAAAATAAAATTAAAAAATAAAATAAAATAAAACTAAATTAAATGAAATTAAATAATAAAATGAAATGAACTGAAATTAAATAATAAATTAAATTAAATAAAAATAAATCAAATTAAATTAAATAATATAAAATTAAATTAAATTAAAAAATTAAATGAAATAAAATGAAATTAAACTAAATAAAATAAAACAAACAAAACACAATAAAATGTAATAATAAAATTAAGTTAAATAATAACATGAAATAAAATACAAAATAAAATAATAAATTAAATTAAATTAATTAAATTAAATTAAGTATTTATAAAGTCAGAATTATAATTATTATATCACTGTCAACAATATTGTCAAATTTACAGTAACTTTGCCAATTTTACTTGCCAGTAAGTCTGTAAACAAACCAGAGTAATATAAATCATACAATTACATGCTATATACATATAATTTCAGCTCTACTGTTACAGCTATCACTATAAAATAATGTATCCTTATTATAAATATATTACTGAAATTACAGGAGAAATATAACATAAATTATAAATTCAACTCAACTGAAATTAAATTCACTTTTTTAATTTTTTTATTTATCATTAAAAAAAAAGAAAAAGAAAAACTACATTTAAGGGAACATTACATGAATCTGAAGATTTTTGAGACAAAAATCGTTGAAAATAAACATTGTTATTATAATTTTTTTTTTAAAGTAACAATTACCTCTATTTCCCGTAATTCATTACTGGATGCATTAATGACATAAAAAAACTTTCTCATCATAAACAGCAGTTTATTAAACTTAAACAAGAGATCCAACTACTGTCACATCCTACAGCATAGACATATTGCAGGCATGTCGATACTATATTAATATGCTTTCTGTATAATCTACTGTGCTTTAGTTACCTCCTCCACTAATTTAAATGATTAAATGTAAAAACAAAACAAACAATGTTTGGTTACATCAAATGTTGGCTGGAAAGTCTCCTGTAAAAGCCTGCAGATCTTGGCCGGAATATGCCAAAATGATTACCAGACTGTGAAAAGTCTGTCTACGTGAGCCTACCACCAGCACAAACCCCACATCTTCTGCAGCAGACCTGTTTATTAGAACAGCCCCAGCAGCCAACAGCGTGTCCTCCCACCTATTGTGCTCGGAGAGCTTCTTCAGACCGCGTACGGAGAAGACAATTACCATGGGGCCCAGGCATACGTCTGCCGCCCATATCAAGCGGGAAGCATGCGGCTCTCACAGAGAGCTCTCATCCCACACGTTCACATTACAAAGCCACTGTTGGTCTGTAATACATTTCACGGCATCTGGAGCCAATCTCGCCACGCTGACATACGAGCCCCTCTCAGGCACTGACCTGACTGTCATCCGTATACTCAGCCTTTGTGTTTTATATCACTCCTAATGCATGGAGGAAAAGATTTAGCGCCGAGGCATAACGTTCGTGGAGATAAGAGACACTTCTCCCTGAAGAAATGATTTCGGTACCTTAATGAGATGCCGAGCTCAAATATGTCAAAACTGAGTTATGGTGGTTTACAGGAGGTAGGGGACCATGTCTCCTGTTTGTAACCTAAAAGCATGACTTGCATGGACACTCACTGCAACATAAGGAAGCCTGGACAAACCAAAGAGTCAACGTTGGCTATAGTACTGGCAAGTTTGCCCCTACTGGTAGATGCTGTAACTACAACAATCTGCCAAAAAAACATCTTTTGTCATCATTGATGACCATAAATAGCACAAAGCAGCACAAATGTGACCCTGGACCACAAAACCAGTCTTAAGTAGCAACAGCCAACAATGCATTGTATGGGTCAAAATGATCGATTTTTCTTTTATGACAAAAATCATTAGGATATTAAGTAAAACTCATGCTCCATTAAGATATTTTGTAAATTTCCTACCATAAATATATCAAACTTTTTTTGATTAGTAATATGCATTGCTAAGAAGATTTTCTCAATATTTTGATTTTTTTTCACCCTCAGATTCCAGATTTTCAAATAGTTGTATTTCGGCCAAATATTGTCCTATCCTAACAAACCATACATCTATTGAAAGTCTTTTTATTTAGCTTTCAGATGATGTATAAATCTCAATTTTAAAAAAAACTGACCCTTATGACTGGTTTTGTGGTCCTGGGTCACAAATATAGACATAGAAATACATACAGACAGATGAATAAATAAATAAATAAATAAATAATACTAACATATTACAAAGACAATAATACTTAATTGAGCATCAAACGAGCATATTAGAACCACAGAAATAAATTACATTTTAAAATCTATTACAATACAAAATAAAATAATTTTTAATATTTAAATAAATGCATAAATAAATTGTTGAGGATGACACTTCTTTCAAAAACATGAAAAACCTGAATTTTTCAAACTTTTGACTGGTAGTCTATATATTGATAATTTTATATACATAATTATTGAGATGTTTTAAATATAATATAATACAATAAATATAATATAATATAATATAATATATTAAAATATACATTTTAAAATATATTAAAATGCAAAATCAAATAAATTGTAATATTTAAATAAATACATAACTAAATTGTTTAGAATGAGACTTTTTTCAAAAACTTGAAAAACCTGCATTTTTCCTAACTTTTCCAAACCAGTAGTATTGACAATAAAATAAAATAAAATAAAATAAAATAAAATAAAATAAAATAAAATAAAATAAAATAAAATAAAATAAAACAAAATTAAATACTTTTAGGAAATCCGGCACCTGCTAAGCAACTGCCATATAGATTTAATACAATATATTATACACAATATATAAATAATATAATATAATATAATATAATATAATATAATATAATAATATACATACTTTAAGGAAAAGTGCCTGCTTAGCAACTGTCATCAAGATTTGTAATAAATAAAATAAAATAAAATAAAATAAAATATAACATGTTATAATATAACATAAATACTTTGAGGAATTCTGCATCTGCTGAGCTACTTTAATTAAGATTTAATAAAAAACATTACAATATAATATAATATAATATAATATAATATAATATAGCATAATATAATACAGTATAATAGAGCATAATATAAAAAAATATAATATAATATAATATAATATAAATACTTTGAGGAAATCCTGCACCTGCTGAGCAACTGTCATTGAGATGAATGTGAAAGCTCCCGGATATATGCTTTCTCTGGGTACTACAGACCACCTTTGGACAAAATGATAAATGGATTTGACCAAAACATTGGGGAGATAGCATTGCGAGCTTAAATAGTATTCCTTCTGCCATTAAATGAGCAATTGTTCACATCTTCAGGGGAAGATTAGTGTAAGTATCCATTCAGAATATCTGCTGGGAAACAGAATGTGTGCGCATTTAAAATGAATGCATCTGGGGCCCAAGCAAATCTCCAATACATCCGTTCACATCTGTTTGAGTGGGACCCTCCTCTCACATCAGCAGTTTCAGAACTACATAAGCACACAACCCTGGGTAATACAGGCCCAATGATAAATGTACGTGATGATAGAAAGAATAAAAGCAAAGTTCTACGTGCAGTCTGATAATAGCGAGCCATTGCTCGGAAAATGGGCCCTCAGCCTGATTCATTCTCACCCTCGGGTGATATTTGCGGGGAAGACAGGCGCTAGAGTGGCCAGATCCATCCTCGCTCGCTCGCCTCACTCTGCTTTCAATTTACACGAGGCTGTGAGATAGCGATTGATGTGAAATGGTGGACAAATTGGTCCTCTGGAAGAGGATGCTCTTAGGCTACATTTGTGATTGATTTTGCTCTTACCTTCACAAAAGATCTATTAAGATCTGAAGTTTGATAATTAGCCAGCACAGGATATTGCTCCATTTGAAGGTTGTTTCTGATGGAACTGTGCATCGCTAATAAGAAGAGGCTCATGGGAATGATGAAGCTCAGCACAGAGAAAGATTAGCTATCCTTATCACCTTAGGACGACACGCTTCTGCATGCAAACAACCTGTAGTTAGCTTTATCTGTGGAAGAGATATAATAAATCACATTTTAAATCATTTATAGAGGTCACAGAGAGAGTTCCAGAGTTTTCAAACGTGTGTCTGACGCACAGTGCTTTATTAACCAATGAGAACTTGCACAACATTATTAATGGTTGTCATTTTTT
This sequence comes from Labeo calbasu, assembly GCA_019740295.1. Taxonomy (NCBI): domain Eukaryota; kingdom Metazoa; phylum Chordata; class Actinopteri; order Cypriniformes; family Cyprinidae; genus Labeo; species Labeo calbasu. The sequence goes on along the minus strand of JAHKKF010404894.1, from coordinate 6,832 downwards.
CATGTATTGCAGACAATTAATGTGAATAATGTCAAAATAAATGTCAACGTCCGATTAAAAAAATAATTATATAATTATATTGAAAGAAGTCTTTTATCCTTGTGAAATATTCTTACAATTTAATATTGTATTATTACAATTTAATACGGCTATTGTGATGGCAAAGCTGAAGTTTTGGCAGATATAATGCTAGTCACTTGGATGGTCTTTTTTCCCCCAACATTTTTAAAGTTAGATATTAAAAGATTGAATAATGGCTGCTGAAAATTCTGTGGAAGTCCATTTCCGATACATATGAAAAAAACATTTTTCAATAGTGACTTAAGTTACTATTACAGCAAAAAATTGAAATTATGACATAAAAAGTTTTAATTATGAGATAAAAAGACAAAATTATGACTTGCAAAGTTGAAATTATGACTTCTAAAGTTGTAATTATGAGATAAAGAGTTGAAATTATGATTTACAAAGTCAAAATTATGACTTCTAAAGTCGCAATTATGAGTTAGTCGAAATGACGACTTCTAAAGTAATAAATGAGATAAACTGAAATTATGACTTAAGTTGTAATTATGAGCTATAAAGTCAAAATTATAACTTTAAAAGTTAAAATTAACTTAAATTTAATTAACTTAAATTAAATCTTAAATCATAATTATGAGCTAAAAAGTCATAATTATGAGATAAAAAGTTGTAATTATGAGATAGTCGAAATTATGACTTCTAAAGTCATAATTATGAGATAAATTGAAATTATGACTTAAATTGTAATTATGAGATATAAAGTCAAAATTATGACTTACAAAGTCGAAATTATGAATTTTTAAAGTTGTACTTATGACATAAGTCGAAATAATGACTTCTAAAGTCATAATTATGAGATGAAATTATGACTTAAATTGTAATTATGAGATAAAAAGTTGAAATTATGACTTTAAAGTTGTAATTATGAGATAAAACACAGAAATTATGACTCCTAAAGTCATAATTATGAAATAATTAGTCAAATTATGACTTTAAAAATCATAATTATAAGCTAAAAAGTCAAAATTATAAAATTATAAATTGACTTTAAAAGTTGTAATTGTGAGATGAAAAGTCGAAATTATGAATTTTTAAAGTTGTACTTATGACATAAGTCGAAATTATAACTTTAAAAATCATAATTATAATTATGAGATAAAAAGTTGTAATTATGAGATAAAGTCAAAATTATGACTTTAAAGTTGTAATTATGAGATAAAAAGCTGAAATTTTGACTTCTAAAGTCATAATTATGAGATAAATAGTCGAAATTATGACTTTAAAAATCATAATTATGAGCTAGAAAGTCAAAATTATAACTTTAAAAGTCAAAATTGACTATAAAAGTTGTAATTGTGAGATGACAAGTTGTAATTATGAGATAAGAAGTCGAAATTATGAATTTTTAAAGTTGTACTTATGACATAAATCGAAATTATAACTTAAAAAAACATAATTATGATAATTATAATTTAATTATATTTAGATAATTATAATTTTTTGTAATTATGAGATAAAGTCAATATTATGACTTCTAAAGTCATAATTATGAGATAAATTGAAATTATGACTTTAGAAGTTGTAATTATGAGATAAAAAGCCGAACTCATGACTTCTAAAGTCGTAATTATGAGATAAATAGTCAAAATTATGACTTTAAAAATCATAATTATGAGCTAAAAAGTCAAAATTGTAACTTTAAAAGTTAAAATTGACTTAGTAATTGTGAGACAAAAGGTTTTAATTGAGATAAGTCAAAATTATGAATTTTTAAAGCTGTACTTATGACATAAGTCGAAATTATAACTTTAAAAATATATAATTATGAGCTAAAAAGTCGTAATTATGAGATAAAAAGTTGTAATTATGAGATAAAGTCAAAATTATGACTTCTAAAGTCATAATTATGAGATAAATTGAAATGATGACTTTAGAAGTTGTAATTACGAGATAAAAAGTCAAAATTATGACTTTGGAAATCATAATTATGAGCTAAAGTCAAAATTATGACTAAAAAAGTTGAAATTATGACTTCAAATGTTGTAATTATGAGATAAATCAAAATTATTACTTATAAAGTTGAAATTCTGACTTTAAAATTAGAAATTATGACTTTAGAAGTTGTAATTATGAGATGAAAAGAAATGATGACTTTAAAGGTTGAAAATTTTTTAGAAAAAAAGTTGAAATTATTACTTAATTCAGTCATAGTTACAAAATAGGTTGAAATAATGAGATAAACTGACATTTTGACTCAATTCGAAATTACGACTTACAAAGTCGAAATGGTGACTAAAAATCGTAATTATGAGATAAAAAGTCGTAATGACTTTAAAAGTTCTAATTATACGATAAAAAAATAAAAAACTATTTTTTACTTCAATTATTTACTTCAGTCATAGTTACGAAATAAAGCGAAATTACGACTTTAAAAATTGTAATTATGAGATTAAATGAAATTATGACTTAAAAAAACAACATTATGACATACTAAACATCACATAAGAAAAAAAATGAGTTAAAAGCATTTTACAATATTATTATTTCTATTATTGTTTGTATCTTTATCAAAACAAATGCAGCCTAGTTGAGAATGAGAGACTTCTTAAAAAACAGCTGAATCACATGGAAAATACATTATAAAAACAATACAAAATAGTGTTTTCTCAAAAAACAAACTTTTTATGACAACAGGAAATGCCACACACCCAGCACACAATCATATGATTTTAAAACATACACTCCACAGCTGATAAGAGCTCTTAAAAATCAAAACCCCCAGAGATATGCGGCTGTTTTCTGATTCAGTTAAATTCCCCAGCATGCTGCCAAAATGTTCCTATCACCCCATTCAGCCGAGCACCTGCCCTCTCACAGGGTGAATTGAGAATATACGATCATCATTAATAAGCCAAGAGAGTCTTGATTTTCTCCCAGCAGGACGAAACAAACCCAAAGCTCAGGTAGTAAGTGTTTATGAAGCATGCACAGGGACATGGAAACCCTTTCTTCATAAAATAGAATTTCTCAGAGGTCTAAACTTTGGCAGAAGGGATTAAAAAGAGCAGAAAAAGCTGCTAAATCACAACACGTTTGGGAGTCTGTAGACACAGTGCAGGCTCTGCACTCTAGCCCAGAAAACTGTCAGGGGACATTAGATATAATTAACTCCAGCCCATTGCCATCACCAATCAATACATCTGAGCTTTTTCCAAAGCAACGTGCAAAATTACATCTGCTGCAGTGCCAAAAACATGCTCAGAATCCTCTATTGTGCAATATTACGTTTGAACTGTAATACAAGTTGAGGATGTAAATAAATTAACCAATACGTAAAGTCATAATAATGTTTAATTAGCAAAATTACATTTTTTCGTAATTGCTTAATGGAAAAATATCACAAGATTTGGCTGAAAATGCACAATTCTGTTCCAATTTTGTTCCAGCTATCACAGAAACTTCATACGTTTTTTTTTAAATCTTTATTAAACCTCATAAAACAGGTCTTATCACTGCATAGTTCTGCCATAAGATTAAAAAAAGATTATCACAAATTTATTTATTTCATACTTCCCCTTACAATTCTGTACAATTTTTTTCTCTTCTAATTTTCTTCTAATTATGGGGGAAAAAAGTCACAATTGCAAGTTGAAATGTTAGAACTGTGAGATATAAACTCACAATTATGAGTTGTTTTTCTTTTTTTTTTTTCTTTTTTTCCACAGTGGGGAAAAAATCCAATTGTGAGCTGTAAACTCAGAATTAAGAAAAAAAAAAAGTACTGTAAACTCAGAATTTCGAGACATAAACTATTTTTACTTTTTCCAGAATTGCAAAAAAAAAAAAAAAGAAAAGAAAAGAAAAAAAGATAGAATTGTAAAATAATAATACTAATAATAAAAAAAACAATAATAATATATTTTTTTTTTACTTTTTTTTGGTGGAAACAGGTTTCCATATTAAAACAGAAAATTAAATAAATGTGATGTATTGTTTGTGAATAAATAAATATCAAAAAGTCAAACGATGACTTTAGAAGTTATAATTATGAGATAAAAAGTCAAAAATATAACTTTACAAGTCGTCATGACTTTAAAAGTTGCAATTATGACTTCAGAAGTTGTGATTATGAGATATGTCGAAATGATGACCTAAAAAAATTGTAATTATGAGATTAAAAGTCAAAACTATGATAAAAAATTAAAATTATGTCTTACAAAGTTGAAATTATGACTTTAAAAGTCAAAATTATGACTTTAAAAGTTGTAATTATGAAATAAAGTCAAATTTATGACTAAACCTTTTAATTAGGAGATTAAAAATTTAAATTGTGACTTTAAAAGTCTAAATTATGATTTTATAATTATGAGATAAAAAGTCAAAATTCTGACTTATAAAGTTGAAACTATGACTTTAAAAGTTGTAATAAAGAGATGTCGAAATTATGACCTTAAAAGTTGTAATTATGAGATTAAAAGTCAAAATTATGACTTTAATAGTTGTTATTATGAGATAAAAAGTGTAATTATGACTATAAAAATTGTAATTATGAGAAAAAAGTCAAAATGATCACTTACAAAGTCAAAATTATGACTTAAAAAGTTTAAATTATGACTTTAAAAGTTGTAAATATGAGATAAAAAGTCAAAAATATGACTAAAAGTTTTAAATTAAAAAAAAAGTTGAAATTTGAAAAGCTGAAAAAAAAAAGAATTGAATTACAATTCACAATTACTTTTACTTTTTTATTTTCCACCCTGTGGTAGAAACGAGCTTCCATATTAAAATATAAAAAAATAAATCAATAATAAATGACAAATGTAATGTAATGTTTGTGAATAAATAAATATATTTTTAAAAAATAAAATAAAAACAAAATAATTACAAGTGATAAATACTAAAAAAAAAATTAGTAAATATTGCAAGTAATTTTGGCAGGCCTTTTTTCAGCTGTTTTAAAGGTTGAAATAAACATTTAAAATAATTTCTAAATATCACAAAACTTGAAGCAATGCATTCAGGATTGCCTTCTTAGTGAAACATGTATTATGTGTATTTAGCACATGAGATAATCCTTTCTTTCATGTCACTGATTTTTGTCTTGGTGGTTACAGTCTCCATTCAGACAAAACAGAGATCCTCCACCATTAAAAGAATAAAATAACAGGCATTATGTGGCTTTCACATAGTCTGTAATCTTGCTATGGTTATTGTAGCGAAATACAGCTCTAAAAAGAAAAACAGGCAATTTTGCTAGACTGCGTCAGCAGCACTAAGAATACTTTTTTTAGTGTGAATCATAAGTGACCTCGAGGTAAAGATGTAAACATGTTTTTGCACATCTCCCTTTTCATTTTTACTTTAATAATAAAGGTGTCCCAATTTATAATTCATGGCAAACGGATATCCAGAACGACCCCGTTTTTCACCCACGGTGTTTTAAAAGGCCAAAGGAAAAGTACAATTCAGAAAGAATAATTTTAAGTAAAACCCTGTGAATTATCATCACCACACTTTTTTTATAATTTACTAAAGGCCAGAGGGTCTGGTTAGTCGAGCTCAGCTCTTAAATACAATCGCTACAAATGATAAATGATCTCTTGTGCAGAGGATTTCAAAGGAGCCACTTTATGTGTCAGAATTATAGATTATTTGAGATATTTTACTTCAGTTATGCTAAAGGTGACTATTTCCATATCTGAAATATGTTTCTAAAGTGACTTTGACAATGTGTTATCATCAAGACAACCGTTTTACTACTTATCACTAATTTACCGTGCATTATTGTAATTCTAACCGATTACATGAGTAAAATGTGTCATCTCTGGCACTGATTTATTGCACATCTGCAGAAAATCAGATGTAACAGTGAAGCACATATCTGTTTCATTCTTTTCAGCTCTGTCATAGCCATGTCTAACCTCTACTGTAACACTGTGGTTTCCCTGCCATATGTTTTGAGTAATTCTGTGGTCGTATCATTTTAACACTATGGCAACCTTCTTGTATCACCGTAATAAAACAACAGAGGGCTCTTGTTACGTCAATAGGTAGTTAATGTTAAATTTCTCATACTGTACCTCTAGGGTGACAACAAGTCAGTGGCAGCTCTGTTGTGGTAATAGTGCAAAAAAAAATCTTTAGTACTTTCATTTTAGCAGGGAAACAATTCTTTAACTCACTGTTCTTTAACTCGCTGATCTATGTCTTTGTTTTCTACAACAGCTGGAGATCTTTTTGTGACGCTTTCTGCAGGTTAGCCTGAGTGCGACTGAGTCAATAAATCATTCATTCAAATGATTCGTTCAAAATACGGATTCATTCACACTTTAAAAATTGCTGGGTTATTTTTTTTAACCCAAATGCTGGGTTCAACTTGTTGGGTCATGTTATTGGGTTATTTTTAAGATTTTTACCCAGGTGCTGGGGAGTTTTTCTGTAGCTAAGTTGCTGGGTCATTTTTAACATTGGGGGGGTTTTTTTCTACCAAAACGCTGGGTTAAGGCTGTCTCTGACGAAACAACCCAGCTGCTGAGTTACAGTTGTCAGAGCGCTGGTGCACTTCTTCAGCAAAATAAAGATTTGTGAACATTTTATTTCATAAATAAAGTCTTAACTCTGCTGTAAAATGTATTATTTTATGCAACACAACATAAGGATGAGACGTCAGTCAGCTGCGTCAGCAGCAGTTGTTTCGCATGATGGAAACGCCTTTTGCCTTGCAAAAAATAAATGGATTTTATTCGTTATTGTACTGAGTTTAATTTAGTTTGATATTAAAATATGTTCTCTAATGTCAGTACTGTTT
>JAHKKF010404858.1:0-13849 GCA_019740295.1 Labeo calbasu | reverse complement strand
ATAAAAATAAGAAATAAAATACAATACAATGGATTAAAAAATACAATAAAATAAAAAAATGCAAAAAATATAATTAATAAAATAAAATTCAATTAAATAGAAAATACAGTACAATACAAAAAAATATAATAAAATAAAAAAAAAATACAAAAATACAAAAAAAAAAAAACAATAAAATAAAAGGTACATGTCTTGTCCTTATGTAATGAAGGAAAAAAGAGCTTTATTAATGTTATAAAGTAATATTTTTTAACTTTTTTATAAGGCAAGATTAATAAATTACATTTAAACATTTGTTAAACTTTGGTTTTTAACAAAGCATTTTCAAAACCATACCCATTAAAAAATTGCATTTCTAAGAATTTAACACATGCGTTTTATTAATTGTTTTTTTCTTCTTAGACACTCTTATCTCCCATTGTCCCTAAAGCGAATATTTCCCTAACCTAAACTTTATTGGAAAATAAGCTATTAACACTAAATATTTAGTCTAGCTTCAGATAAATTACAGCAAAGCTATTTAAATCGAGTACACCATTACAAATGGCAGTAGCTAAAATGAATGAAACTAAATGGCGCTAATGATCCTGGCCCAGTCTCTTATCTCTGGAAAATCTCTTTCTCGCTTAACTTAAGGCAATAGATTGCAAAGGACAGGAATGCTGCCGAGACAGCTGAAGATTTATAACGGGGAGGTGTGATTTGGGCAGATGTAACACTGTAGTGCAAACGGCAGTGCATTGTGGTCTACGTAAGACTTTCTTACTTGAACTGACCACACTGTCTTTTTCTGTGCATTTGGCTTTAGAGGAAACTACATTATGACTATATGCACAAGTGAGACTTGAGGATCCCCAGGCTGCTTCCACGGGATTCCTGCGAGCTACAAGTGGCAACATAACTGTTCAAAGCCGTGCTGCCCTCCCTCCCTCCCTCCCTTTCTCATTCGCATTCTCAATCCCCTCCCTCCTCTTCTCCTCTCCTCCCTCTCTCTCTCTAAATCTCAGGTTACCGTGGCTGGAGTTTTTAGACATCTCTGACTAGTGTTTCCCTTATGTCCTTGTCCCTGCCTCCAGCCTGGGAAGAGCCACCCAGTACCCTCTCTGATTGGACTGGGTAGTTTGTCTTGACGCACCACTGTGCTGAGTGCTGGAGGACGTGTTTCAACAGATGGTTGGGGTTAGTGTGTGTCATCACATTGGAGAACGGATTAGAGGAGGAAGGTTGTCTTCCAGGAGCAGTGTGGTCCCCACAAACACTCTCTGAGGAGCTCAAGAGCGAACAACCCACAGCGAGAGAGAGAGCAACTCCATGAGCAAGACTGACATCCAGGTAGTAACACTTCTGATTCTCACTCTCTCCACCTAGTCTGTTTTTTCTCTGAAGGTCTGGGATTTTTAGGTGATCTGTATTAAATGTTTTTGGCTGCTGCTCTCATCTGAAGCTGAAGTGCTGTCAGATTTGGGAGTCAGTGAGAGATTTCTGAATGAGAGATTGCAGTTTCTTTTGCATGTTATGCAAGTTTAAATGAACCATCAAATTGGATTTTGACTACATGAAGATCACATGCAAACCTTGGACATCTTACTATATATATAGGTTTACTTTCAAACTCTTCCAATTCTCTTAAATTTGATATTCACAAATTCATTTAGAGTCTGAGCCTGCCGGCATGCATGCTGCCGGCAAACTCGTTCAAGTTTAACGCATTTGAACAGCATCAGTCATGTCTTGCATTAAGCTGCCGCTGTCTTCGTTCTGAACAAATGTGGCATTACGAACATCTCCTGGACCAGGTTGCAACATATGCAAACCGTGAGGCGACTCGTGCCACAAGTTTCACTCAACTCCAGTAAACCGAAAAAAGGAGACCTGCCAATGAAGTGCTAGATGTCTAGCATTAATATGTTGCTGCCGGGCATGTATACAGCGCGAGGTGTTTGCTAAAGGGACTGTACAGCTGTAGAGGCGAAGGGAGCAGAAGAATGATGCCAGGAATGCCACAAAGACAGAGTTGTGTGAATGATGTTTATTTACACACATTAATCAGCCATGTCAACATCACTCACTCACTCACACGCTGAAATTCATTTGAGAAAACCACAAATACATCAGCACCAGTGTTGAGATTTTACAATGAAAGCAGTCATTACCAGTGACGACTGTGGGATTATGAAGGGACGTGAGTTTAGAAACTCATTTCTTCTCGTTCATCGTGTTTGCATTTCTGTGGATGTACAGTTATGCCTTATTAGTTGCTTTTTTCCCTCTAACTTCATTAGCGTTTGAAAAATCATTCGCCTTTCGTTGAATCAATTTAACGCACAAGCGGATTTGATTTAATGTGAGGTTAAAAATTACCTCGCCTAATCAATCTTGATGGCTTGCGTTAGAAGCCAAAACTGCTTTTCAGTGCGTCTTTCTTTTACGTGAGCCATGTGTAATTAGGTGTTGTAGCTCTGAGATCTGGACTAAAGTCTGTTTACGGTCTCAAACCCTTGTTTAAGTCTGAAAGCAGACAATGCCCTGGACCTGTTCTTTGCGAACAGAGCCATGCCGTAAACTTGTCAGTTAAAGCTCTTCATCAATCACTTTCTGTAGGTGCAATTAGTTTTAAATATATGAGCCTGCTTCTCATTTCCATGCACTGTTTTAAGGAAAGTTGTCATTTACTCACCTGCATGTCGTTTCAAACCTGTTTGACTTGTGGATCGCAAAAGGAAATGTTTTGAATTTCTGGCCACTCTTTTACGTTATGAAAGTGGATCTGGGATTGTCAAGCTGTAAAATCACAAAACAGTCTACTGAAGTCATCTGATGGCTTTGTTTGATGAGCAGACCAAAATGTTAGAGCTTGACAGCTTGGATTCCTATTTGCTTTCTTCATTTAAACACGAACAAAAAAATATTTCATATTTCTTTTTCATATAACGAATGACGAACGCATTTGGGATGACTTCAGGGTGAGTAAATAATGACAGAATTTTCATTTTTGGGTAAACGGATACATGATCCTGATCTCTGCATCTTTTCGAGATTGCTGTGGTTTTGTGTCATAGTCTGAACAGTCACTGCAGCTGTTGCGAATAATTTGCAGTTCAAGATTTGGATCTGCCAACACTAATATTGTTTCAGTAGCTGTTTGGTCTTTTGGAACGTTTGACCGGGGATCAGCTGTACCGTGAGAGTGGAACCATGAGAGAACATGAACTCTAAGCTCTGTGAATGTGTGTGAGGGAGAGAGAAAAGTATGGTTCGTTTTGAAGAGCAACTCCGGGAGTCATTTTTGTAGAATTTAGATTTCAGTCTTATTGTGATTTTTAATATCCTGTATGGCTTCTCCATTTTCCTAGGACTTTGAACATGTGTTAAGTATTTAACCCCCTGCCATTCGGGTTCACTTACCAACTCAAATCAAAAGCAGCGGGAGCCCTCGTGCCACTGCGTCGCGTGGCTCTTGTGCTGTTTATAAAATGCCTCTTTGCTTTTAACTAGTTGCATATATTCGCTGCCGTTATGTCAAACAATTCACAGTTGCCAGAGTGCTGGACATTTAACAGCTTGTACGAACAGTCCTTTCTGTCAAGTGCTGGAAAAATGGCAGCATGTGGAGGTGGCCACCGGTGCCAGCTGTTCCCAAGATCCTCTGAGGAGCACCATTGTGTTAGTCTCACAGCCATTCCCACCACATGGACATTAAAAGTCTTGTTTAGATAGGCAGCGAGAGAGGAAATTGAGCCACACTGTGTAGTAGCTGTTTATCTCAGCTTAATAATAGTGTTCCTGCAGGAAGTGAGGTGGTTATTTAAAAGGGAAGGGTGGGTGACATCATTGCTGTAACTGAGAGTTGATATTGCATCTTGTTGTCTTGCTTATCTGTAGCTCATAGCCCTAATTTATGGTCTACAGTTTATAATTTCACTGTGAATATTTTCATAGAGAGCAGTCGTGATGTTCGGATGATCGTTCCTGCTTTAGGAATGACTTATGAGAAACACCAAGAGAATGAGCTCTCAATAGCGCCCCCAAGTGTTTGAAGAGTGTCACTGTTGCATCAGGGTCATGGTAGGTCCAACTTAGCTCCAACTTGCCTCAACACACATGCCTGGAAGTCTCTAGTATACCTAGTAAGACCTTTATTAGCTGGTTCAGGTGTGTTTACTTGGGGTTGGGGAGAAACTCTCCAGAACAGTGGCCCTCCAGGGGCAGGACTGGACACCCCTGCTCTAGGCAAAATGGACAGTTCTCTAAGGGCCTTTCAAGAACTTGCAAGAACCTGAGGCTACCAGTGGTTCCTCTAGTAAGAACTTGAAGATGCCTGTAGAAAGGCACTTGGAATTGTATTCTGAAGGTATCTAGGGGTTCTCAAAGATTCTGGCAATGTGGCAATTTGAGGAACTCCAAACGGTGTCTCCATATGTTTCACTTTTATAATAATGCCCTCCCTAAAAAGTCAGAGATGCTATTAAGTTCTAGACTTAGGCGTTGACTGTTAGACACCTACTTGAATCCCTTGGGGTCTTGATAATTGGTAAGATAATGGAGCCAGTCATTGTTGATCTTCATTCACACTGTAGATCGTTAACAAGAGTAGAGGAACAGGTGTGTGTTTGTTTTTGGCTTGTCCAAAGAATGGACACTGTTAGGGACCTTCTGAACCCTCAGGACTGGGAGGCACTGGAGGATCCATTCAGATGGATTAGCCAGGTCTAAAAGGAAGTTTTAGGGCCTTTCAAGAACTTGCAACAACTTGAGGCTTCCAGTGGTTCTTCTAGTAAGAACTTGACGATGATAAAGGTTCCTCTAGTAACTTCATCATAAACAAAGTTTCTGGCACTTGAAATTGTATTTTGAGGCACTTTCAGAAGGTATCTAGGGATTCTCAAAGATTCTGTCAATGTGGCAATCTGAGGACTTTAAATGGTGTCTCCATATGTTTCACTTTTACAACGATGCTAATAAGTTCTAAACTCTAGGTGTTAAATGTTAGACACCGACTTGAACCCCTTATATAAGGTGATCGAGCCATTTGTTATTGCACATCTTCATTCACATTGAAGCTGGTTAACAGAAGACGAGGTTGTTTTTGGCTTATCCAAAGAATAGACAGTGTTAAGGATCTTCTGAACACTTAGGACTGGGTGACTCTGGAGGATTGGGATGGACTAGCCAAGTTTGAAGGGTAGTAAGGGCCTTTTAAATTTGTATGGAGAAGTTAAGAGTTAAAAGAGGTCAGAGGGTTCAACCAAGATTGTGCCATCCCAAACCCTCCCTTACGCATTTTCTCACACACATGCCAGTAGTCATGTTGAATGTTGCTACCGCATGCAGTCTCACACAAACTAGCCTGTTCTTACCTGCCTATGGATGGCAATGTCCATACCATGTCAATTCCGCTTTAAAAGTGTTGTAGAGAACAGGCAATCCTATTTAAGTTTGAAAGAGAAAGGGTCTGCCTATATCACATGCAATTAAGCAGCCGTCAGGATGCATTGGAGTGAAGGAGGCTCAGAAAGGTGGTGTGGCCAGGGGTGATGCTTTTATCCTCCACTAATTCAGAATATAAATAGAGAACCAACTGGGGGGAAAGAATAGGCATGCAGCTCTGCCGACAGCTCACCTAATAAAAGACAGCATGCAACGCTTTCAGAAACGTAACCTTCCACCCTTCCGGTTTAATTTTTTTTCTTCAGGAACGAATTGAGTGGGTTCATAATGGCCTCTTTTGGACATGACAGCTCTAAGCATGCAACGTATCCAGACTCGAGGTATTCTGTTGCTGAACGACTTTGATTTGCTTTCATGTCTCTTTCTCGTCTTTACCATGGGGATATGAGTCTGACCTCTGCTGTGGCTTGCTCTTGAGTGGAATGCCTATAAACCTTTCATTGCTTTGGGTTTGTCTCGCCAGAGCCCAACATGCAAGTCACTGGAGAGCCGTACCATCCAAATGAAGTGGTTCTGTGGTTTTCCTGTTTGGTTGCCATGGTGTGATCGATGTGGCAGTGGCAGAAATTAGATGTAGATCAAGGGTAGGGAAATTGCATTTGGGTTTCTCCTCTTTTAACTAATTTGGCCAAAATGTTGTTTCAAGTTGACTGACAGATGTTTTATGATACAAAAAGAAGAAATAAGAGGCCATTTTTATTTTATTTTGTGACTGTTCCAGTACCAGTATTAAAGCCTGTTTAAGTAAAAAGGCAAATAGGGGGCATAGGTGGCAAAGCGCATGGCGTTGATTTTTTTTATTTTTATTTTTTTATTTTTTCTCCACAATCGACCCGAGTTCGAATCCGCCTTTTGCCAGACTCGTTCTTTTCCCAGACTCGTTCTTTTCCCTTTTCACATTTCATATCAAACTGAAAACGCATTTACTTTCAATTAAATGAAGGAAATAATCAAAAAGTGGAAAATAAAGTGCCTCACAGGTGTTTATCAGTTAAGGTTAAGAATTTTAAAGGTGCTGTAAATCGCATATCGCAAAGAAAATATGCTATTTTCACTTAGTGTAAATAGCATCTGATTGTAATTGTGACTTAATTTCTCAAAATAAATTATTTTCGTAATCCCAGCTGTCATTATTCTCACTTTTTTTTTTTTTTTTTTTTTATTGTGACTTTGTACAATGTTATTTTATTTTCTGACTTAGTAATTATATCACAGTTGGACTTTATTTTTTTACTTTCTCGCATTGTTTATATACATATTACTCTATCACTTTTAGGTTGAAATGGGATTCCATAAGAAAGAGACTGGCCAGCTGAGATTCCCAGAGGGCATTTCAAAGCTCTGCTCAGGCTCATTTACATAAGGCATGTTTTTCTCTGGCACTCAGCATTTTAGCTTTGTCCTGCTGGCTGTGAATTCGCAAACGCATGTGAATATTTGCCTGCGCTGCTTTTGAAAATGAATCCTGTGATTTTGAAAAGATCATAGAGTCTGTGGATGGGGCGTGACCTGTAAGTACAGGTGTCAGAAAAATGCCAGTGCACTCAACGTTAATTACATTACAAATGATGTGATCGCACGCTTCGAAAAAAGCCACACGCATTCACGCCTCAAGCGCTGGTGAGGGGAGCATCGGAGTACAAATTACAGGTTGCATTTCTTCGTGTGTCTGTGTGGCTAAAGAGATGGATAACACATAGGGTTTTTTTCTTTTATGAGTACCATCCCACCGGTATCTGTAGCAGAGAGTGACGGATAAGGTCAGGGATGGGTGTCTTTCTACAGAGATTCTGTCTGTACATGCCCCACATTCTGGAAGTGTACCATTTCACACTAGGACAGAAATGCTCTGACTGGGGCCTGCTGACAGAGCCCTCCATCCACCCATTTACCCCTCCCAAAAACAGTCTGGAATTCTGTTTCTGAGCTCCCCTTGTACACGTTAAGCTTTTAGGTTGCCGCAGTCTTCGCTAGAAGAGGTGGAGTCTCAAATGAACATCCACTGGGCAGAGTATGTGTCCATTTGACAATATGTAAAGCCCTGTGATATGCACTTATGTGGCTTTGTCATTCGAAGTGCAGCAAGCAAATGGTCTTACTGATGAAATAAGTGTGAGCTGAAAGCTGATCCTGGCATTAAATGGAGTAACCCAGTCTCTCCACTTTCAGTCAGGCCATATGTTCCAGTAGAGAGGCCTGCCATGTAAACCAAGTATTTGTATTTGGGGTTTGAACACAGTTCAGTTTGGCTCATTAACTTAGCAATAAGGAGTCGAGGGAAGCTCTTTCTAATTCTGTTTTGACCCAACTTTTTTCACCTGTGCCCTGAAGTATGACTGAATTTATTGGATCAACATCACACACTTTCAGAACTACTTGAACAAGTGCACAAAACCCTGGATTTACCATCCCAAAGAAACTGCTAATTTGTTTTGACAAGTGTTCCAGTAGGAATATTCATCAGTCATTATCAGATGGGTCATTTCATCTGTATACATCTGTGGTCAGGTCTTTTCGCCTGCCCGTGTCAACAAGACACGGAACCCCCATGGCATAGATGTGGCCCGGTGGCACCTCTTCTATATTAGAGAGGGATTTATGTCTTCAGGCTTGTAATGGTGCCACACATCTTTAATATAATATTAGGCTCACTTAAGCGGCAAGGATACTCCAGCTCAAACAGATTTGCTTGGCTCCCTATATTCTTCATGTGGGATCTGGCTGCTGATTTCATGGAAAAGACGTTGATTTATTTATTCAGGATAGTTACGTCAGTGGAAACTCACTGAAGCAATTTGAATATTTTCTTTATGTGGCGTTTTAATGTGTTTGGTGTATTTGCCACTGTGGTGAGAGGAAGATTTCTGCAAAAAATTAAATTAAGATGAAACGTATTCTTTGGGAGGTTCTCTTTAACTGGTTTTGTATTGCAATCTGGATCTGGAGTTCTAAAACATCTATTTTTCCCCATAGTGATGTATGTTTTGTGGAGAATATGAACTGAATGTCAAAGTCTCTAAAAGAGAGCGTTTCTCAAGACAAAGAAGCACATTTATTATGGTATGGCTGGTTGCAGCTGTAATTAATTTTTCTCCCCCTCCCACCAAAGACCCGTAAAATGCTTTTACTGTGTCTGTTTCTCTGTTATTTGTCATATACCGAGTTGATCAAAGGCCAAATGTTTGACATCGCCCTTCCTCCATTATGCTGTCTTCGGAGATCTGCTTTTTTGCTTCTTTCATTAACCACACACTTAAAGGAATGGCCTGCAAACCTCTCCAGCGAGACCTCCCAGCTGACCGAGAGAGGCGAGGATGGCTTGCTTCAGCTGCTTCAACTCAAGCAAAAACGCCAGGAAGAATCTCCGCTCGAACGCTGCCAAATTTGGTCAGAGCTGATTTCAGCCTTACCTGGCAATCTCAGCCGATTGTGCTTGCGTTTAAACAGCAGGGTAAGTAGCCGGAGAATGTCGAGGAGGTCTGAAGCTTTGACTGGGTTACGCTGCGCCGACTTTGCAGGTGGCTAATGAGTTGGGCCTTCATAAGAGAAAGCTAATCTCTCCCAAAGCCAAGCCGAGGAGGAGCTGAATGGAATTTGCTTAGGTCTGAATTCTGCGCCCTGTAGGTTTAAGCCTGCTCGCTCTTTCTCTCCCACAGACGTTGAGATGTTGCGCGGCACCCACCGAGAGTCACGTATGCCGCGGTGCGGGTCACCCATAGCTCCGCCGTCGCTCTCAGACAGCGTGACTTTAGGGGCCTCTCTGCTTCTAGTATATTGGATTATGGAAAAATCATAAAACTTGTTTTAGCCCCCCTGCCTTGGCATTCAGATGTAGTGATGTGTGCTTAGTTTGGAGATTAGAAAGTGTTTTGGGTGGGCTTTAAGGTACGAGTGAGGCCCGGTGGATGGGGTTCTTGAGCGACGGCATGGTCGACTGCCATCAGCTGCAGCTGGATGTGGGTGTGTGTGAGACCGGTGTCACTGGAGAACCTGTTAATGTGAGCTGGCATGGTAAAGCAGCTTGGCAGCCTGGGGAACTAAAGTGGCCATGGCATCAATCTTTCAAAGTCTAAGTGCTCAAACTGTCTGCACAAGTTCACAGAAGAACAAATTACTTAACTACTACTGTCCTAACTTTCTCTAAAATCTGGGTTTTTGTCCTAACCAGCTGCCGCTGGACTGTTTTGTCAGTAGCCAGGTTTTTATTCATTGTTTCGTGCTGGGTCCAACTCTCATTGGTCCAAATTCCTGCTCCACACAAGGCTTTGAAGTCTGTGGGAGGCAGATTATTTTAATGACATTTACATGCATTAATAATGAATGAGATTGGCTTTGTCAGGTAACAGGACCCAGAAGCCCCTACTCTCTTTGGAGGGTTGGAGATTAGCGCAAAACTTGTTTTCATTGAAAGTCACTGCCATTTGCTCTGAAAACCACACTGTCAAAGCCTCTTTGCCATTCAATATAGTGGTTAAACACTAACAATTCTCTGCTAAATATAGTCTGTTGCCTGTTGAAATTTTTTATAAAAGCCTCTAAGACGAAACAGAAATAAATGAAGCATTTTGGCTTTTTTAAAAAAAATACTACATAACCACAAGAATTTGGTTGTGTTAGTCCATGTCTTTAACAAACCACTAGATAACTCTGTCAGGATGGAGAACTTTGGCCTACAGGCGCCCATATGGCATGCGTTCCTATTTGGACAGTGGCATTTTTTTTATGCTGGCTGGCATCGCACTGTTGACAACCGCTGCCGCTCGTGATTTGATTTGATTTTGGAGGTTTGCTCAGCTGTTCTAGCAGATAGAAAAGCTTCTGTTCCCTCAGCACAAGTCAAGCCTCTAGATACACACACAAACATAGTAAGTGCCAAAGAAAAAAAAAAATACCCAGGAACATCAATGGGATGTTTCAAGCACACAGCCTTGCATTTGAAAGAACTTTTTTCAAAGACCCCTCCCATTGGGGTAGTGTGACTACCAGGGCAAAGCTTTGGCTTGTATTGGTGGCTTTTGTTATGGAACTTATGTAGTCATTCAAATGTAGAAATGGGGCATTCTCTGGTTGTGTTTTAATTCAGATATGTTTGTGTAGAAATGCTGTAAACATCTTCAGTAGGTATTAGCATCTTGTTTTGAGGCAATTTGGAGAGCCATCAGAAAGTCATTAAAAAAAAAATTCATCCAAAAGTGAAAATTTTCTCATTAGTCACAATCATGTCGTTCCAAACCCATAAGACCGGAGTTCTTCTTCAGAACACAAATTAAGATATTTTTGATGAAGTCCAAGAGGTTTCTGACCCTGCATAGACAGCAACGGAACTGACACGTTCAAGGTCGTTAAAATACTAATTTTATGAAGCTATGAGAATACTCTCTTGAACATGTCGTAGGCTGATGCGGAAGAGAAGTTATTGCTGAATAAAGTAGTTAGGCCTGAAACCCTATTGTAATTCACGGATGAGTATTTTCACGTAAAACTGATCGTGCAGACCAAACCGTAAGTTGTAGAGACTTGAAACTTGGAGGGATAGTGGTACTCACACATCCTACAACGTGACCGAGGCCCAATTGGCCTGACGGGGGTGCTACAACGATCAAAAGTACGAAATCACAGGTATCCCCTAAAGTGTCAGTCACAGGTTCAAGTGTCTTATGTCGTTGGAATCCTTGGTTAATGCCGGACAAAACGCACTCCCCAGATTCAATCGTGAATTTTCGAGTATTTCGCATTTTTTGCAAAACCTACTTTTGCGAACTAGTCTTAAGTTTTTCACCTGTTCGGAACCGAACCAGTGCAGAAAGATTCTCTGAACAGTGAATATCAGTAATTATCAAAAAAAAATATTTTCGTGGCAAAAGGACACCAAAACATTTGAAGTCACTTAAAATGACTTAAAATAAAGTAAAATAAAATATATATAAATAAAATGCCTATAACTCCTGAACGGAATGAGATATCTTCGCCAAATTTTTTTTGGCAAAGATTGGCCTCTTGGTAGCACTATAAGAGGGGGAAAAAGAAAAATGGCTAGGCGACCTTTTGTCCTATCAACATGAAAATCGCTGTGCATGGTTTTGGTCCAAAGTGCCACAAGTGCGGGACATTTGTGTATCTCAAAAAATGAAAATGAAGTTCGAGCACCTAGTAGACACGGTTAACGGAGGCTGATCGCAATGAAACTCGGTGGGCCTGTTTGACTCACAGCCCCAAAGGTCTGTGAGAATTTTGAAAGGAATTGGCCTCTGGGGGACCGTATCGCATTTGTTTTTTTTTTTTGTTTTTTTTTTAAGAGCGTAAATGTTTGTATTGTGCGGTTTTCCGCACATACGTGCAATATTTGTATCATATGATAGACCTCCTTGTTCCGAACAACTTTGCCTCTAGAATCACTGCTGTCAATCAAACAGTTTTTTTAAATGATTGAGAAAATGTGAAAAACTTACTTTTGTGAGCTAGTCCTAGGTTTTTCGCTCAGTCTGGAAAAAAACACTGCAGTGCAATTCTTTGGACTCTCTAGGTCAATAATGATCAAAAACATGTTGAAATTTACCCTTTGGGAAGCTATAACGGGCTCCAAATATACCCTAAAGCCTAAACAAAACAAAAACTCAAAACTTCATGAAACCCGCAGAGCACATCAAGCATGCAAAGTTTCTTTTTATTTTCTTTGCGCACAAACAGTATTCTTGTAGCTTCATAAAATTACAGTTGAACCATAGATGTCGCATAGACTATTTTAACAATGTCCTTACTACCTTTCTGGGCCTTGAACATCATAGTTGCGTTGCTGATTTAGGACTAATTTAAACTCTTGCATTTTTCTGATAGGATTGAGATTTACTAAACTTCAACTGAATCTTGTTTCAGTGACTGTAATCCAAAACAAAGATTCTTCTTTGAGCTTTCAGGCAGAGTAGTAAAGTTGCTTGTGGTTTTCCCATTACAAAAAAGGTGTTTGCGTGCGAGTCGGTTGGAATGGCTGTCGTTTATGCGACTGCAGTGTATCCATCCACTCTGCAGTGATTAGGCAGAATGGTCCAGTGGCGTGAGAACAAACTGAAGCCACTTCAGTCAGATTCCACATTCTTGTTCTTACCACATAATCAGTCGTCTGTTCCATCAGTGAGAACAAAATGTGCCCTGAAAGTGATCGAGCAAAGAGGAGCTACATTTGGGTACCCACTCTAAAACTGGTCACATCACACTAGTTTTGTTGGATTTTCTCACTCCCATGTGGGTGGACGGCTCTTGTTGATGGAGGCTCATGCGGTGCGCCTGATCACATTCTGCCAAGACACTGTAGGGTTTGACACTCTGGATGAAGCGAAGTCCTGAGTGATTTTTTAAAAAAGAAATGTTTAAAATCCAAACCTCAAAATTCTGTGGCTAAGTAATCATTTCTTCCCCGATGGGAATAATCAGCATACAGAAATATGCAAACAGCTTCTGCAAAAACAGTCATCTATGTGTAGTTTCTATACGATCTCTGTATTCAAACAGCATGTTTTGCCAGATGATCCTAAAGGAAAAGTTCAGCTAAAATCAAAGTTCTTATTTACAGTACTCACTCATGTCATTTCTCTCTTTTTTTGTGGAGTGAAACGAACAACGTATTTTTGTCCAATGAAAATCAACATGGTCCAATGTTGCATTTGAGTGCACATTCTAAAATTGGTCACATCACACTAGTTTTGTTGGCCTTCCTCGCTCACATGTGGGTGGAATCCTCTTGTTGATGGAGGCTCATGCGGTGTGCCTGACCACAGTCCTCTACAACTCTGTAGGCTTTGACACTGCAGCAAAGTCCTGGCTGATTTTAAAAAAAGAAACGTTGCAAAACACAAACCTCAGAATTCTGTGGCTAAGTAATCATTTCTCTCCCGATGGGAATAATCAGCATACAGAAATATGCAAACAGCCTCTGCAGAAACAGTCATCTATGTGCAGTCGCTATGTAATCTCTATATTCAAACAGCCTGTCTTTTGCCATGTAAAACTTTCCAGATGATCACTCAAATGAGGGAAACTTCACTCAAATTTAAATTCTCATTTAAATTTACTCACTCTTGTCATTCCAAATTCTTGTTTCACATTTAAAAAAAAAATAAATAAATAAATTCTTTTTTTTTTTTAAAACCCGATTGACTTTTATTGTATAGACACAAAAAAAACGTCTTTATTTATCTTATTTTTTTAATTTGTATTATTTGTTGTTGTTGTTTTTTTTTTTGTATGTTTCTTTTGTGTTTTGTTCTGTTTTTTGTTTAGTTGTTGTTTTGTCAGTTTTATATATATATATATATATAAAACCCTATTCACTTTTGTGTAGACTTTTTTTTTTATTATTATTATTATTGTATGTTTTTAATTTGTATTTTTTGTTGGTTTGGTTTTG
>JAHKKF010404836.1:0-11129 GCA_019740295.1 Labeo calbasu | reverse complement strand
ATATGGATCTGCCCGCTCCTCGCTTCATTCCCTCCGTAACAGTAACGGCATCACCACCTTGGGTGTGCATTATTTTACAAGAATTCAACGGCCCGTCGTCAATTATTCCTTTGGTAAGCCATTGTAGTTTGGCTTCTTCGTGGATTGTGAGGTTCTGGCTCAACCAGTTCTGTCAGTTAAAGGGATAGTTCACCAAAAAATGAAAATTACCCCATGATGTACTCACCCTCAAGCCATCTTAGTTGTATATGACATTTTTCTCTCAGACGAATACAATCAGCGTTATTTTAATAAATATCCTGGCTCTTCCAAGCTTTATAATAGCAGTGAATGGGTGTTGAGGTTTGTGCTCTACATGTGCTCTGCACAGCTCCGGGGGGTTAATAAAGACCTTCTGAAGTAAATCGATACATTTGTGTAAGAAAAATATCCATATTTAAAACTTTATAAACCGTAATCACTAGCTTCTGCTAACTGTCATACTCGCGTTCACACGAGAGTGGTGTTCCAGTGGATAACGTAGGATGTAGACGTAGTGTAAGCTCTGGTGAGAATGCTAGTGTGCATCTCAATCAGCTCCCTAGCTCCCAAGCTTGAAATGTCCTAAAAAACGGTTTGTCTTTTCAAATCTTCAATCTTGCGTGTCATGATATTTATCGCTTTGGCTCGTGTAGTTTATATTTGTGATATTTCTAACTATTTGTTATATATATATTTGTTATATATATTTTTAACTGTGACATTATTTCCAGTAACGGATTTTTACGAATCCTCATTTTGTAATTTTAATTTGCAACCATCGTTTTTGTTTTGCTCTCTTCTCTGCGCTTTCACATTCGTCACTTCGCGGAAGCTAGAGATCACGGTTTATAAAGTTTTAAATATTAATATT
Organism: Labeo calbasu; assembly: GCA_019740295.1. NCBI lineage: Eukaryota > Metazoa > Chordata > Actinopteri > Cypriniformes > Cyprinidae > Labeo > Labeo calbasu. Next base: position 10,237 of record JAHKKF010404836.1, on the reverse strand, counting down.
ATTCTTACACAAATGCATCAGTTCATTTTATAAGGCCCTTGGAGCTGTGTGGAGTACTTTATATGATGGATGGATTCACTTTATTGGACGTCAAAATCTCAACACCCATTCACTGCCATTATAAAGCTTGAGAGCCGGGACATTTTGGCACATTTTGGTAAATTATGGGGTAATTTTCATTTTTGGGTGAACTATCCCTTTAAGATTAACTTTAAGTGTTAGTAGATGCAGTCAAACCATTATGATAATAATATATTGTGCATCTCTACTCAATATTATACAAATTATGGATTGGTTTGAGTGATGTGGTTCAGTGTTGTTGTGTGCGGCTGACCTATGGCAATGTCAGTCCTGCCGATCTGCTGCAGTGCACGAGACAGCCTGTCGTAGTATATCTCCTTCCCGTGAATCTGCAGCCAGTCTTTCAGCGCTGAGCGACAGGGGGCCTGCTGGTCTGACAATCACACACACATGCACAATATCAAACGTGCTGCAGACAGGCAGAGGGAAAGCAGCCAGCAATAGAAGCAGCAGCTCTTCAATTGTTCAGGCAATTAAACAATTCAATCATGTCCCACTGCCTCGATAAATTTCATTTCTGATGAAAAGGGATTATATCAACAATTCGTTTGGTTGAGATGTCGCTCGAGTGGACCTCTCGATGACAGACTGATGTGTGCAGTGGAGATAAACAAATACATTTGGCTGCTCATGACCTCTTCATTTACTGCAGGATGTGTCACTTCACACATCGCACCGCTGGATTTCATTAGCATAAAACAAATAAGTATCAATTTATTAGAGCTGATTTAGACTATTTAAACCAGCGGCTCTCGTGTCTATCATACTTACCCGTGTTTCTGCGTCTTCGTAACTGGTTCTTTTCTGCAGATAGTCGCTCCAAGTGTTGGAAGATGCTCTCCTCAGGTTGAGATATGGCAGAGATGAGCTCCTCGCATTCATGAGCTGTCAGCAGCTCCACCAGACGCTCCAGCTGGTGAGGCCCAATGTCCTCTGCCACTGTGGTGGTGAAGTAAAAATCAGACACATTTCAATATGTTTTTTTTTTTTCTTGCTGTAATTTAGTTCAACATGACCAGTCTTGAATATGTAAATTCGCTCTTTTTTTGATTGGCTGATTGTTTTGTGTTTGAAATTAGTAACCACACCTCCAAATTTTTTATTTGGAAATGTGTATAGTCATATTCTGATGTACATTTGGTTGTGAATCTGAATGGCTGTTAGATGTATAGTTCAAAGAAGAAATTGTTAAATAACATCATTATTTTGGTATTCTCATAGCTTCATAAAATTGCCAATTCAAACAACTACCTCAGTTGTGTTGCTGTCTATGCAGGGTCAGAAAGCTCTCAGATTTGATCAAAAATATCTTAATTTGTGTTCCAAAGTTGAACGAAGCTCTTTCAGTTTTGGAACGACATGAGGGTGAGTAATTAATGAAAGAATTTAATTTTTTGGGTGAACTATCCCTTTAATAACATGACATTTATGACTATGTCCTTAATTTTCTTATTTGTAATGAAGGGGAGAGAGATTTTGGGCTTTTTGGTTTTTCATAAAGTGCTTTTTTCAGACTTGTGGAAAGAAAACAAGTGTGTCAAGTGTATCTTTTATAGCATTTTATGTATTTGTGTCAATAGATTTCAATTCCAATACGTATTTTTAAAGGCTATTTTCTTGAGTTTTTTTCTCCTACATTCCACTTCAGTAGCACTTATACACAAACTTTAAATTTCTATTCTTGTTTATATCCTGAAGATTTTTACAGAGGGATTTGTTCGTATATAATTTGCTTGTTTATGCACAACATTTTATTCCCCCCGAAACTGGGAAAATATATTGTTTTCTGCCTGTTATAAGTATTTTCTGAATTATGGAGTGACAAAAATGAGAGACCCAAAATTCCCTCTGTAAAAACTTTTTACTCTAATATGTCAGAAAAATTAAACTAAAGAAAAATTAAATTAAAGAATTTTGAAACTGACTTCATCCAGTTGCATTTTGTACTAGAAATGTATGCAAATTAGCACATATTTCATTAAACATTTTAGAAAACTTCTAATACAAAAATGTTTGCAATTATCATTGTAATCAAACAGCTGGGTAAGTAAGGCAATAACTATTAGGTCATATTTTTACCCTGTTCACCTGCAGTGTCTCGCCTTAATGCAGTACAGTTTAATAATGTCAAGTCGTAATAATTTGTCATGTAACCATCCCACCTTTCTCTGTCTTCAAAACACACACACAGTAGGTGTATATACAGTAGTCAACATTTGAAGTGGCTCAATAAAGTTAATCAAAGTTGTCCTAAGACACAACAAGGAATTGTTTTGGTTTTAGGGCAACTTTGATGAAAAGTTTTGATCCACTTCACATGCTGACTACTGTACGTACATTCTAATAGGTGTACCTGTGTCACGCTTGACAGTCTTTATGGCAGCTGTTATGACTGCAGCTGATAGCATCCTTTGAGGAATGTATAGAACAGCTGTGAATATCATGGGAGAGGCAGACGCGTGACATTGCAGAGAAGAGGTGTAATCAATTAATGGGAATGTGTGATAGGAGAGACACATTCCCCCCTCTATTACTGTCACCTTCAGCGAATAAACCATCCTCTCATGTCAATACCGCACAGCAGGTGAATCAGTCAGTCAGAACTTTGTGTCTGTTTGTTATTTACATCGGCTGTAAGCCTTCTCCACTCACCTGTATCATCAGCAAGACTTGGGCTTTGGAACATGAGGAGGAAGAAGCTGAGCACAAGTGCTGGCATTGTAACTGAAATCTTGGAGATGGCAGTTGCATCTCCTGGTCTGTCTTTATTTTCAAATTGTCCGGAATCGTGAGTCATCAAGTGTGGAATTTGAAACTAAACAGTCTGTTCTGTTCTCTGGACAAATGGCTTTGTTTGGCCGGTTTCTGTTGAAGGAACAGCCAGTGCTGGAGGCTGCGATCACCACGGCCTGAAATAGTCAAGGTCCTCGGCAAGGACGCCTTGCCATTTCTCCTTATCCTATTTCACTTTATTTCTTCTCCTTGGGGATTTAAATTAATAAACACTATGATTCTGAATTTAGCACAAAGCAATGTTATCAGCCACAAGAATAATATTGGCTGGAGAAAGAATACATTTTCATACTTTAACAGTATTTCTTTTTTACTGAATGCGTTTTTTACATCTTAAAGTTTCTAAGTTATTGAATGGAGAATGCTGAATAATAGTAAAAGAAAACAAGTAAACTACCAGTCAAAAGATTTTTAATCATTTTTAAATAAGTCTCTTCTGCTCACCGAGCCTGCATTTATTTGATCCAAAGTACAACAAAAGCAGTAATATTCTGAAATATTTTTTACAGTTTGAAATAACCGTTTTCTATTTGAATATATTTTAAACTCTAATTTATTCCTGTGATCAAAACTGTATTTTTAGCATCATTACTCCAGTCTTCAGTGTCACATGATCATATGCTGATTTGCTGTTCGAGAAACATTTTTTATTATCAGTATTTAATTTTGTATTTTGTTTTCAGGATTCTTTGATGAATAGAAAGATCCAAGTTCAGCATTTATCTGAAATAAAAAGCTTTTGTAACATTATACACTATACTATTCAAAAACTTACTAAAAGAAATGCTAGAAATTAATACTTCTTTTTTTAAGCAAGGATGCTTTAAATTGATCAAAAGTGATGATAAAGACATTTATAATGTTACAAATGATTTCTATTGGAGAATAAATGCTGTTCTTCTGAACTTTCTGTTCATCAAAGAGCCTGAAAAATTCTACTCAGCTGTTTTCAACATGATGTTTTTTTGAGCAGCAACTCAGAATATTAGAATGAAGGATCATGACTGGAGTAATGATGCTAAAAATTCAGCTTTGAAATCAAAGGAATAAATTACATTTTAAAATATTAAATTAGAAAACAGTTATTTTAAATAGTAAATATATTTCAAAATTTTACTGTTTCAGCTATACTTTGGATCAAATAAATGCAGGCTCGGTGAGCAAAAGAGACTTTTTAAAAAAACATTAAAAATCTTACTGTTCAAAAACTTTTGACTGATCGTGTATGTGTGTGTTTGTGTATAAAATATGTTGACTGGATATCTGTAATTATTTAAGCTTGTTTCTTGCTACATGCTCCTGTTAACTTTGAGCTGTTATATCAGATTTTTGTGAAATGCAGTTCTTTTGAACAGTGTCTTGAGATCAAGTGTGCATGTTTTATACTTTAAAAAGGCAGTTTGCTTTTAATGGGGATTTTGAACTAGTGAACTGTGGTGTCTGGCAAACGAAACCCAAAATGCGCAACACTGAACAAAGCCGAATCACAGCAAATTAAATCAAGTCATTGTGCTTCAAACGCTGCCTTGATGCTTTTCCAGCCTTTTAAAATGTGATGCTAACATGGTTCACGTCAATGCATAATAGGAATGCACAGTTATGTGCTCTAAAATGCAAAGTGTGTATCACACGGCCCTCTAAAAATGACTTTTTTTCTTGGTTATTATCTTTTTTTTTTTCCCTCAATTTTCTGCAGACGCTCTTGTGGCCATCTTGGTGTCTGGAAGACTCCATTGTGGTTGGTCTTTTGCGACATTCAGTGGCCAGTTGTCTCTCTATTCTCAAAAAGTAAGTAATAATTTAAACTCAGATCAGTATTGCATGTCTATGTATACTTTTTGAAAGAAGCAGAATAAAGGTTCATGACTATGTATTATATATATATATATATATATATATGTGTGTGTGTGTATACGTTCAGGCCGTACAAATGATCATTTCTTGTTTTCCTTGGGAATCAAATCTGTTTTGTTAGCATTTTCCTCTACTGTTTGAACTACATTCATGTAAAATAGCACAGTTATATTTATACTATTTTTAACACTGTTCAAGTGATTGGCAGGTGTTATGTAAGGTATAATATACAGTCAGCCTGTCATTATCACATAATAACCCTCTTCAGTGTGATACAAGCCCTCTTTGCATCTGAATTTATTATTATTGTGATAATGACCAGCCTAATGTATATTAGCGTTTACATAACTCCTGCCAATCTCTTTAACAGCATTTAAAAAAACAAAGCTTAAAAAGGACTAATTATATGAGATGTATATGATACCATTGTTTCATATTGCTTTGGCTGAACATGTATTTTCAGAACTATGTTATCTAGATGTGTGATTACTGAGGCCTTTAAATAAGCCCCTGATCAAGTCGAAACATGACTTAATCAAAAAGCAAGAGTGTTTTCTTGTGTGAGAAGCCACAGGCGTAACCTTGAGGTGAAACTATAACTTTGCATTTATTTTTCATTTTCAGGAGCAACCGAACATGTCTGTCCACAAGGGGAATCAGCTAACCAGTTCAAAAGAAAACTTTCTTTGCGTCGAATGTTGATGAACTTTAAAGCCCCTGTAAAACCGAGGGTGTCTTGCTCTGCACTTTCCTTACTTTGAACTCATTTCACCTCAGCACGGCTTTGTTTGAAATCATTTCCAAGATTAACATCATCTCAACCTTTCCATGTGCATGCAAAGAGCAGGTCACATATTTTCTGGACTAATTGAAATTCATAAACCGCAACATTCATACTACAAATGCCAGGGGAATGAGTAAGGGTTGTGTTTTATTATAGTAGTTTATTGTCAGGATTAAGCAATTCACACAAACACATTTTGTAAAGTGAGTTTATTAGTGTGGGTTGAGAGGATAAAGGCTGAACCGGCATACATAAATACATCTTGGCAGTCTTTTAGAATCTCGAATGTGTGGGTGTGTGTGTACTTAGCCCGCCTCGGTTCTCTACACAACAGCAAATGAACAAACATGCCATGTTGTGTGGAGCTAGCGCGGTGCGCTAAAGGGCAGGGTGAGGTACGATGCTTTACATAGATGTTTAGATATGCATTCAGTGCACAATAGGACAACCGGGGCTTAACATTCACAGCGTTTAGCGCGCAACTGTCACGACCTGCATTGATCCGTGAAAGCACGTTGCAAATTATACTACAGCTGAAAACTAGTCATGCATGCTTGCTAAAACTTGCAGTTGTATTCATGACGTTTTTCACCTCGCATCTCTGCTGTTTTTCTCTTAAGGTTGTGGGGGAAAAAGTGATCTTTCCATGTCTCCTACACTTCACACCACTGAAATCTGATTGGACAACTACACAGACTCCGGTGGAATGAAGGATAGAATTCACAGAGCAGATTAAAACCTCTTTTCGGCTTCCGCAGCACGTCTGTACCTGTATGAAGTATGACACAACATAAGCACACTGTCAGTAAATAAACCACAGGGATTCCAGACTATGCCAGATTTAGAACATTTAAATTTAAAATTCCAAATCTAACTGATATTTTTTTCTGCAGGTTCTAAACGTTCCATTCCGAAGGCTGTTGTTGCGTTCAGAGAGTGTGGGAGAATGTACTCCGTGTCTTGGCCTCTCCCTTTAGCGAGCCCAAACTTGTCTCTCCCTCTGTGCCTGTAGGTCATACAGGTAAGAGGCCTGTTTGCTTTGCCAACCACAAAAGCTGTGCATTTTGACTCATAACACAATGTAACTCAACCCTAAATCCCCACCCCCTGCAAACATGCTCGTGTGTTCGAAAGGGGGTTTTCTACACGTTTTAATACTGATCTGCACAGATTTACCTTCTTACATGCATACGATTAAAATTTAACTCGTAATATATGTACATACACATTTTAAACTTAAAGTGCTTTTTGGTTCGTCTTTTAAACGTCATTAACACAATATAGAAACAAAAATTCCAAACAGTATTTTAAATATAATGAGACTGCTGTTAAATGTTACCCACCTTGATTTTAACCACACACTCACCTTCTCCATGGTGTTAGATCCAACTTGGTGCTAAACTAAGAAAAAAGTCAGAAATTGTTTTTTCAAACCATGCAAAAATAAAAGGCCTAAATCTTTAGTATGAAGGTCTTGAATGGTTTTAGTTGGTCCCAATGTGTGCTTGTGTCCCGTCGTGATGAGCAGCAGTGTGATCCTCTTTCTCAGGTCTGTCTTTATTTGCCTACCTGCTTCAGGTAGCGCTGCTACACCAGCAGGCAGCGACCAATGGGAATTAGCCTTTTTTTGTAAACCGCACCCCTTCGTATCATAAATCTGAACCACACCTAGTGCCACTTTACTTACTAAGTAAGTAAAATGTGAATTTATAGTATAATTTAGGTTTGATGTTTTGATTTGCTTGGCACACACCACTTGCTTGTTTATCTCAAATATATATTTATATATATGATCATTCGCATTCAGTTTAACTGCTGAAGCATAGCTAGCATGCTGAATCTTGAAAGTTTAGTTATAATACTTATTATGGGTTTAATTTTTTATTGTCGTGCTTTAGTGTTTATCGGCAGCTTTCTGCATGTCTATGCATTTATTTTTGCTCTAAAGATACATTAGTCATGCTTCAAATATACATGCGTTCTTTCCCATGTTTTTAATAGTACCTGTGCTGACATGACACATAGCCGCAGACTTTGGTTTTTATAGCTGTAACTTCCTTCACATTGTATAACAAAATCGTGTTCAAAACGGCGTGTTTTTTTATGATGCGCGATGAGCTCAAGTCTGAACAGGAGCAGGAATGCCCCACCCCTCCTGTTGATTTCTATAGGCATTCGAAACAAGACAATGGGCATGTGGGTAGGAAGCAGCGGGGGTTTGACTGATTACAGAGCTGATGGAATTCCCGAGGAGTAATTCTCACAATCACCTGGGAATACAATTTTATGTGGCACATTTTGAGAGCCGTGTTTGTTTTGTAGGATTTTGTCTCGCTCGCCTTGTGTAATCTGCGAAATTTGCAAGCTGATACAAACACTGATGTGATGTGGTGAAGTTAATTAGGGCAGCTTCTGGAAATAGTGTAGTCAATAAAAGACACATGCCTATAATAGGAAAACTTTGCAAACGCCTGCAAAAGAGGATGTGGCTTCAGTAGCTTAATCCAGTTCACTCTATATAATGCAGTATGCGGTATTGCAGAAGGTCCATGTTCATGTTGCAGTAGATTGATGTTCAAGACTGACCACTTTTAAAAAGAAAAGCTCATTTCGCTTAGTTGTTTCAGGGCAATTTTTTAGATTATGAATCTGTGCAAGAGTTTGCGGAGCTGTCTGAGCATGCAGTGACCACCCATTCTTTCTCTCTCTGTCTTTTCTCGACCCCAGGAACTCTACACCAGAGGGGGAGGTTTGAAATCCTGTCAGATAAGATCTCCTTTGCAGGTGTGTCACTATCAACACTGTCTCTGTGAGTGTCTCCAAGCACTTATGAGCTTAATTACTTATGAGTAATACTTTTTACTTGTGAATTTGTCCTTTTATTAAACATTGATGCATTACGTGATCAAAAGGAACCGCAAAGGCATTGAAAATGTTATTTCTATTATAAATAAATTCTGTTCTTTTGGACATTCTATTCACCAAAGAATCCTGAAAAAACACCAAAAATATTATATATTAAAAAAAATAACCCTTAAAATATTAAGCAGCACAACTGTTTTCAACACTGATATTAAGAAGAAATTATTTCTGAGCAGCAAATCAGCATATTACAATGATCTCCGAATACTCATGTGACACTGAAAACTGTTTTTGCAGTTTAAAAAGTATCAAAATGGAAAAGTGTTATTTTAAGTTGCAATGATATTTCACAATATTACACGTATAAATGCACCCTTGGTGAGCAGAAGAGATCTCTTTTAAAAACATTAAAATCATACCCCATACCCAAACTTTTGAATGGTAGTTTATGTCTACATGTAACAAGCAGAAATCTTGTCAGTGCAGTGAAGACAACATTGAAATTCCAGTTTGTGCTGGTTTACAATGAAAAACATTTATCAGATTGGATTAGTGACAATGTTTCTGTTTTGTATTAGACTTTTGTTTCCCATTGTTTGCTCTAAAGGCCACTGCAGCATTTCTAAACTGCAAGCACCTGGTTGAAACAAAAGAGAAAAAAACAAAGAAACAGGCCTCTCCAAAAAAATCAACTAGTTTAACTGACCCAAGTCAAACTTCGGCTGAAAACAAAAGCTATGTCAGTGGAGGTGAAAGGCAAACATCCTCCTTACTGTTTGAGAGTGAAGTCTTTGTCCCCAAGTGTTTGTCCAAACAATCAGCTGCTGAAATCACTCACTCTGTCTCCATCTTAAATCTTATATATACAAACTAGAATAGATACCACGAAAAAAACAAAAAAAAACAAAGCATACATTTTAAACGTATTTTAAAGTGTACATTTTAACAATTTACTCCTGGAGCCATATTGAAATTCCAGTATCTCTGGAATCATACAGGGCCTTAAAAATGAAGTTGTCAAAAGGAAAGTTTGTTAAGACCCAGTATCTAAAAGGGCATTAAGATATCTTTAATGCTTCTTATGTTAACAGGCATGCAAAGTGGCATTCCAGCAGATGATGTAGGCGAACACGGTGACGAAACGCGGAGCAAAACAAAACAAAATTAGAAGTACAAAACAAGGATTTGTAATGAAAAATGTTGGAGGATTTTGATATAAGCCAAGCAGAAACTGGTTTTCCTTTGTTTTAACCAATCTTGGATCGTGTGAGAATAGCATATTTTCACCAGAGCTTACGCCTACGTTCTACGTCATCCGCTGCCACACCACTCTTGTGAACGCGCATACAACAGTTAGAGGAAGCTAGAGATTACGGAGATTTATAACGTTGCATATGTAACATGTGTTTTATTTTTTTTAACCAAACACATTGATCCACTTCAGAAGGCCATTTTTTCAACCCCAGAGCTGTGTGGAATACTTTTTATGATGGATGGATGCACTTTATTGAACTTACAAAAAATCAACAGCCATTCACTGCCATTATGTAGCTTGGAAGAGACAAGACGTTTTTTAATATAACTCTGATTGTATTTGACTGAAAGGAGAAATGTATATACACCCAGTATTGGGGAGTAACTAGTTACATATAATGGTGTTATGCAATTTAATTACAAATTAAATGTAACTGTGTTTCGTCACAGTTGCTGAGAAAAAAATGTGTTATTTAATTAGTTACTTTTGAAAATGTTAATGACCACAAAGGGTTTACATCTATAATATTTTTAGTATTACATCTAATATTTTCTCTCTCACACAGACACACACACACATACAGATTTATTTTAACATTGTTTTTTTTT
>JAHKKF010404794.1:0-10008 GCA_019740295.1 Labeo calbasu | reverse complement strand
GAGACAAGTGGAAGAGAGATGAGTAATGAAGAGACAAGGAAACATGACATGAGGAGAAAAGAGACAAGGAGAGAAGAGACAAAATGAGAAGACAAGAGAAGTGATGAAAGAGTACAAGACCAGGTCAAATGAAAAAAGAAGAGACAAGACAACATAAGAAGACAGGGAGGAATGAGTAATGATGAGAAAAGTGGAAAAAAGAGAGGAGACCAGATGAAAAAGAGAACAAATGAGAAGACAAGAAAAAAAGAAAAACGGAACAGAAGAATTCTGCAAAAGAGAAGAGCGGAAAAGAATGCTGCAGCCTTTGGAGAGAAGATTGCCGCAATTGGAAGTGGCCCAGCCTGTATGCCTGGAAGCATGCACTAACCCTGATAAGTTACAGCTGGGAACTTCAATGTTGCAGTCGATAAAAACTCATTAGAGCAGGACTGGGTCACTGTGTTAGTGTCCAGTGCAATGAACCTCGCATTTACTCTCCATCAGAGAGGATGAGAGGAGCGTCTATTGATCTTAGCAGTAAGCTCATTTATTTGGTGGATGGAAAATGGTTTCAACATGGCCTCAGCGCTCACCTCAGCCAGGGTCCACAGTCTCCAGGCCGTGCACTCGAGGGAAGGAGAAACGCAGAGAAAGGGTAGAGAAGAGGGCATTCGTGCTAACAGTGAGTGTACATTTAGAAACACCTCTGCTCCTCTCCTGTGTGAAGTCTGAAGTCATGGGTTTGAGTGCTACTTTTGTTTAGCACGGGCCTCTTGCCAGAATATACAGCCTTACAGCTCCAATTCTGTCATTATTGTAGAACACAATCTACTTCCAGGAAATCTGCTTCTGTTCCTCTGACACTGCTTGGGAGGAAAGAGCTATCCACTGCCTAGAATAGCATCTCCACCTGTTTGAGTTCCCCTGAAAGCCTTCCCCAGATTCCAACCCCAGTTAGTTAGGAAGAAGAGCTGATTTAATTGCCTTAGAGCGTTTCTTATTAGCACTAATGTGGTTGCAAGCATGTTAAAACACATTCAAGGTTCAAACATATCCCTGCTTCGCAAAAATATTTTCAAATGCAGACTTGACAGACCACTTTGGTGGGCCTGTTTGTCTTGGTTTTCAGCAGAGACTGTGACAGTCTCACACACTTGTTCATTAAATGCAGGAGACCTGTTTACACTCATGCATTCGATCTGTATATGAACTATATCATGCCATGAATCTTTAATAGTCTAGCTAGGTGGATTCCCCTGTCATGGTTCAATTGTAAATAATGTAAAGCTCTGAGCCAGATGCTTTTGTCTAGGTCCTTCAAAAAGTCCTTGACTGAATCCATTCCCTAGTCCATTTTCTGCATACACTGTGCAATGAAAATCCCATTTGTGTTACCAGTGAGTCATAAGGCTTACAAAATTGAAATGGTTATTCAAGCATATGTCAGAACTCATCTTTGCTAATATAGCTGTCAAAAATATTAGTTTTTAACAGTGAATGCATATCATTTTTCATGATATACTTTCTGAAATAAACTTCACTTTAGATTAGACATTAGTTGCTGTCACAATAGAGCTAATAAAGCATTAATTTTCCAGTGGCTGTTAAAGAAGACATAATCAAAGCCAAAACAATCTGATTAGCACATTTTTCATATAAAAGCATCTGATTGATTTCCATATTCAGCACTAAGTGCTGTTATTACATGGCTGTCTGGAATACTTAATTCTGATCAATTCTGGACAATCGTGGCATTCAGCCCTCAGATATTTCCATGCAATGCTGAACATTAGACAGGTCAAATGAACTTTCATATTGCGTCTCTATTTATGTTGTTTATTAAAAAATAACCTTCACTATTAATTTTAATGTCTTATTGCTGAAGTGTTCGTCTGGTTTCTTACCGATTGATTTTTTAAGTGGGCTATACTTATAAGTAATGCTTTAAGATGATACAGATACACTACCTGTCAAAAGTTTTTGAACAGTAAGATTTCACAAAGTCTGCATTTATTTGATCCAAAATACAGCAAAAGCAGTAATATTGTGAAATATTTTTACTATTTAAAACAACTGCTTTCTATTTGAATATATTTTAAAATGTAATTTATTACTGTGATCAAAGCGAAATTTTCAGCATCATTACTCCAGTCTTTAGTGTCACATGATCCTTATGAATATGCTGATTTTCTGTTCAAGAAACGTTTTTTTTATTATGAACAGTATTTAAAACAGTTGAGTACATGCTTTAAATTGATCAAAAGTGATAATAAAGACATTTATAATGTTACAAAAGATTCCTCTTTCAGATAAATGTTCTTCTGAACTTTTTTATTCATCAAAGAAATCTTAACGATTCTACTCAGCTGTTTTCAACATAATAATAATAATAATAATAAATAAAGTTTTTAAAGCAGAAAATCAGAATATTAGAATGATTTCTGAAGGATTATGTGACTAGAGTAACGATGCTCAAAATTCAGCTTTGAAATCACAGGAATAAATTACATTTTGAAATATTTAAATAGAAAACTGTTATTTTGAATAGTAAAAATATTTCAAAATTGTACTGTTTTGCTGTACTTAGGATCAAATAAATGCAGGCTTGGGTAAACAGAAGAGACTTCTTTTAAAAAACATTTAAAAAATACTGTTCAAAAACTTTTGACTGGTAGTGTAAAATCATTTCAACTCAATATTCAAATCAATATTGCACGTCTACAAACATATTTATTTGGCATCTGGCAGTTTAATAGGCTCTGCATTGGGGTCCTGTCATGTTTGTTTGACAGTTATTTTTTATTATTTAACCAATGAATCACGACGATTTTGTTAGGTGCGCCATTTACACCAATAATCATTTCAAATGCTCCTGCTTATAATTTTTAAATGTTTATCATCATTTTCTTTGATCATCCTAGAATAAAGCATTCTGCTGATTAGATTTTGTACTGCCCCTGCAATGATTTTGCTCAATAACATAATTGCTTTTTCTGCCATTGTCCCAATTGTATGCCAATGCCAAGTGGTCACCAAAAGAGCTTCAATTATTTCGTGGCCTACTTCAGAGAGCAGTGCTGCAGATTTCTATGAAGAATAAAAATGTGTTCTGGCTCTTTCCTGGTAAATAGCATTGAAAAATATGATGACTCACTGGCTTGTATAGTATGGAGCTCTTAGTATTCGGCCTTGCTACCACTTTCACCGGCTGAACAGCCATTCAAAATTTTTAATTTTCTAATTTTAAACATACTATTTCTATAGATTCCAAATCTCTGGTCTCTGAGAACACGGGGAGGGAAAGGTTCAAAGGTCAGGTGCATTTAATCAAAACAAGAGTAGGTCAAATTAATATGAATGAAGATTTATATTAACATATAATAACAGCTCGTTGTTCGGTGGCCTTGGTTTCATATGTGCAGTATTTTTTCTATTCATTTTATTTATAAGGATTTAAAATATTCTTAGGTAAACATTTCTAAGCCTTGAATCAAACCAACAAGCTCTGAAGGGAATCACAAGCAACAAAGTGTTTGCTACAAAATGGTATGCTACATTGTACTTATGAGGCAAAAACTCATTTCATGAAGCCTTGCAAATGATGTAATCAAAGTATTCAGATTTATACAGATATGTATGGACTCAAGAATATAGGAAGGCTGACTCAATTATGTCACTGGCTTATTGAGCTCTCTTCAGGATTACTGGCAGTGGTTTAGTATGCCATCCTGGAATGGGAATTTAGGTGGACAACGAAAGTCAATATGAGAACAAATAAAATTTAAATGGAGACAGCAAGGGTCTGAGTTTCAGACGGTGCTATATACTGTATATGATACCCAATACTACAACAAAATAGACTGAAGAAAATGAAGATATAAAAAAGAAAGAATATAAAGACATAAAAATGTCATTAACAAGTTTTTGTTCAACAAATCCAGTCTAAGCTAAAACTTTTTCTGATTTGCTACTAGCTGGGCAGACAGCCCTTGGTTGGCCACCTTTTTGCCCAATTAATCACGTTTTTTTTATCTATAACTTAAGTTACCCCTGAGCTCATGGTAGGTCTGCGTAGAAAGGTTCATAAGTTAACATTAAAACTCAATTTCTCTATGGAGAAAATAAATGGGATCTTACTTCCTGAACCCTACTGTTGCGCTCTATTGTAATGTAATTGAGAACCACTTATCCCTGCCTAGGATCATCCCTAATCCCTGGTCTGTTTATTTATTTATTTATTTATTTATTTTTCCTGTCTATACACCAGTGCGAAAATGTGCTCTCGTCAGCATCATATAATCTGCGTCTGGAAATCACAATGATTATTTTTGGAGTGCAAATTTTTGCTGTGTATTTGCTTTAGCATTTCAGACTCCTCCTTAATGAAGTAAGTGAGGTTTTCATGTTTAGAGTAAAGAAAGCTGACTGCACAACATGGCCAGATGAAAGAATATTTTAAAAACAAAATTTGCATATGATCAAAAAGGCTCCTGGGAATCTTTCCTCCTTCATATTGGGAGTAGAAGGAGAGACGGATATTAAGGCCTAATATGAGAGCTTTAATGCACTCATAAATTTTCACCGTCTGACTGAAATGTATGTGAGAGCATCAAGCGTTGAGTTAAACATGACTGATGCGTTCAAGGTTGGCATCCTAATTGTGTTTCGCTTCTAGACCGTACCCCACCCCAAAGCCCCCGCAGACTGCGCCTTTTGATTGTTTGAATATTGTCTTGTTTAATCACTACCCTATTTCTTGTTCTACCAAGAAGATTAGATGTTGGAATATTACATACTGGTTTGTTTATTCACAGCTTTTAGAGGATTTCTGAGTGTAGTTATTAGACTCGGGTGAAATAGAGACTGGGGAAATCACACCGACCTGTCAAAGGGTTTTTGATTTAGCATAAAAACTATTATTCTTTGTTCTCTCCTCCTCTGTCACCACATAAAGACAGCTCCCGTTAGCTTCTTACAGACGCTACATTTAAAATAGCCGAGAATCAAAGAAAAGTTTCTGTCTTGAAGACACTTCCAAGACTTTCATGTGAATACATGATCTGTTCATGTAAATGGGGCTGAAAGAATGATGAACTGCACCGTTTGAGTGCTTTGATGCCAAATATCAGCCATTTTCAAATTTCTAAATTCTTATATTCCTTCTTTAAGTTGGCATATAATAAAAACTGACATTATTTACTTTCATAATGCAACTTCTTGGTCGTACAGTGAACGATTCATCTAAAATGATTTGTAATCCTTCATCAAAACGACCAGACCAACTATTTTTCAACACATTTCCCTCCAATTCACCTGCCATTTAGGTCGCATTCACAACAAGGACGATATCTATATGTGACCCTGGACCGCAAAACCAGTCACAAGTAGCATAGGTATATTTGTAGCAATGGCTCAAAATTAACGATTTTTCTTTTACGCCAAAATCATTAGGATATTAGGCAAAGATCATGTTCTGTGAAGATATTTTGCAAATTTACTACCGTAAATATATCAGAACTTAATTTTTGATTGGTAATATGCATTGCTAAGAACTTCATTTGGACAACTTTAAAGGCAATAATTTGTTTTTATTTGCACCCTCAGATTCCTGATTTTCAAATAGTTGTATCACAGGAAAATATTGTCATATCCTAACAAACCATACATCAATGGAAAGCTTATTTCAGCTTTCAGATAAATCTCAATTACAAAAAATTGACCTCTGTCCATATTAGCTCTGTATATTGTATGCATGCACTGCATTGATGCTGCTTTAATGCTTGAGCTCTTTAAAATTATCTGGATTCTGATTGGCTGATTAGTGATTCTGAAAGTGATTCCAATCATCCCTCTGTGTCATTACTGTTATAGCTGTGGTGTGAGCATCCCTGTTCTAATAGAATTAGAAAGATTATTCAAATGTTGGTTGTATCATGCTTGATGTGAATGGCTAATGGGAAAGGGAAAAGTATGTTAAGGGGAATTAACATACTTTATTCAAAGGGATAGTTCACTGAAAAATTACAATTCTGTCATTAATTACTCGCCCTCCTGTCGTTCTAAACCTGTAAGACCTTCATTCATCTTCGGAGCACAAATTAAGATCTTTTGGATGAAATCCAAGAGCTTTCTAACCTTGCGTAGATGCAGTGAATACGTTTACGGCTCAGAAAGGTAAGGACATCATTAAAATAGTGTTTGTGACATCAGTGGTTCAACCGTAATTTTATGAAGCTACGACAATACTTTTTGTGTGCAAAGAAAACAAAAATAATGATTTTATTCAATAATTTCTTCTTTTCTGTGTCAACATAAAAATGTCTAAAGATTTCAACAGAGAGGCTGACTTGCAATTTTTTGCCCAGCCTTACTTATTCAAACCGGAATACAGATAGAGCTAAAAGAGATGGAAATTCTATGTCAGAACGCAGCTCCTGCATCAGCATCACCACACACATGTGTCATAGTACTCATGTGTTGAGTTTGTTGAACAAAATCATTATTTTTGTTTTCTTTGCACTTAAAAAGTATTCTCATAGCTTCATTTATTCCTTTTATTCATTCCTTTTATTTATAAAGCACTTTACAACTGCACCTGCAGACCAAAGTGCTGTACAATCAACAGAACATTAACATACAAAACATAAAATCACAAAAATCCAAATAAAACACAGATACTAGCCCAACATTTCGAAAGCTAATGACAAGAAATAATTTTTTACCCCAGATTTGAAGGCATTTATGGATGTTGTCTCTCTAATCTCAGATGGTAGGCTATTCCAAAGCCTTGGACCTGCAACAACAAAGGCCTGATCTCCTTTTAGCTTTAAATGAGTTTGTGGTACAGTGACAAACAATTTATTTGATGATCTTAAAGACCTCGATGATTGACGGAAAGTAATAAGCTCAGACACATAAGAAGGGGCCGTTCCATGTAATGCTTTGAACACATACAGCAGAACATTACGGTTGAACCACTGATGTCACATGGACTATTTTATCAATGTCCTTACCAGCTTTCTCTGCCTTGAACATGTCAGTTGCGTGTCTATGCAGGTTCAAAAAGCTCTTGAAATTCATCAAAAATATCTTAATTTGTGTTCTGAAGATAAATAAAGGTCTTACAGGTTTGGAACATGAGGATAAGTAATTAATGACAGACTTTTCATTTTGGGTGAACTCTTTCTTTAAACTGTTGTGTGAACGGGACAATTTGGAGGCAGGGTTGCCAGGTCTGAACAAAACAGCCAAAGACCCTAGCCCACATGTAATCTAAACTCAAAATATGCCACTCGCATATTAAAACACATATGTTTTAGTTACTGTTAATCATTGTTAGACACAATTTCAACTTGAAAATCACTAGTAGTAAATAAAAGTAGGACTGAAAAGCCACAGACTTGGCAACCCTGTGTGAAAGTCATAACTGTTAATACACTGACTGTGTGATTTTGTAAATCAGACCCTGTTTAGCTGCTCTTGTTCATTCTGGTATAAAACCTCACATTTCCTGTGGAATATCTCTAGGAAATGACTAAAATTTACAGAACTAAAATGAATTTAATGCTTAATAGTCAAATGCAGACCAGAAAATTTTCTCTCCTTTTTCAGAATTTTTTTTTTTTTTTTGGCAGATTAATTGAAACGCTGCTGTGCTGGTTTAACAGATTAAAGTTGTATTTGATGTGGAAATTATTTTAATTGGGTCTTTACTGCAAAGCTCTTCCAACAAGTCGAAATTTGAATCTAATTTAAACTGCATTTAAGGGGAGAGTCTCGGTGAAGGAGTTCCTCCATCTGTGTAGGTTTATCTGTGACCTTGTTCTGGACAGATAGCAGCTGTCAAATTAATGCCAATGCAAGTATGATATCTCTTTTCCAGACCTTTTTGTGAGAGTCTCTCACTTTTATCACATGAAATCACTGAACCCTTGTATCTTCTCCGCTCCGAGAGAGATAATGAAGAGATACAATCGAAAGCAGGTCCTGTCTCATTTGGTCCGTTACTTCTCTACCTTACACTTTTTTCAAGTGACACATGACCGCACGTGTGAGCGATTGTGTTATTGTGGCAGTCGCATCGCCTCCTCGATGATCAAAGCCAGTGTTGAGCACATTAGCTTTGGGAAAGCCTGCCTTAGTTTCTCTCATCCCTCCCCAACTCTCTCCCGTCTCCAAATGAAACCACAATCCCATGGGGGCTGCAAAATTTTGCAAACTCTTCTGGGAATTGCATGTGTTTATATGTGTTACATCTCTTTGAGTATTTGAGGGCATGTGCGTGAGAAAAACATCCGTTAGAGCAAAATAAAAAGATTCCTTTTAAGATGCATCTTTCCACCACTGGCTTTTGAAATATCCGGCTAGCAAGGATAAGTTTTATTTCTTTTAGGTTGTGCTGCTGGTTTGTCTCTTATGCCACACAAAGTGTAAAATGAATCAAGCTTTGGTGTTGTGGTGGATATAACTCACTGCCACAGCTACTGAACACAATAAGGAGAAAAGGTCTGTGCTAACAAGCAGAAACCTGTCTCCCACCTTTTTTTGAGCTCCGTTTTGTTCCAATTAGTCCTCCTCACCTGGAGGATGACCTGGGATATGAAAACCACCTCATGGTGTGGGTTATGTCACCGACATAAAGGAAAAATCAAACTTGATTTTTCGTCCTCATTAAAGAAGATTAAGTTTGTACTCGCTTTGCCTCTCAGTTTTGAATTCAAGTTCAATAGCAACATGTTCCTGTCCCAATTTACAGTGCATATCTCTGTACCGCATCCAGTCAGTTTCCTCCCGGTTTCATGAAAGAAATTAACAGCTGGCGAATGCACTTCGTCTCCTCCCCCGCAGCCTCCCTCCATTCAGTGTTCCGGGAGTGAAGGTGTGAATGGAAAACCAGAGAGGTTAACCAATCACTTGGAAAGGGGACTTTGCTGGCATGAGCTAATTATCAGAATTTGTTTGTGCTATTGCAGGCAGCTTCACTGGAAGCCCTGCTTCAGAGTTAGCTCAGGGAATAGAGGCCCTCCTCGCCTTTCGCACGCTATGCTGTCACCGCTAGGCTTATTAGCCTGTCGCCCCTAACGATGCTACGCAAGAGAGGGCCACAGTTACCATAGAAAAAGTTGCCATAGTGCAGCAATAAAACTTTGCAGCAATCCCCCCACTGCCTCTAATTTTGAACAGTTTAAACAGTTCTTTCATTCTGCAGAGTTGTGTATTCAGCATGTGCCTAATGCGTCCCACTGAAATTTGTTAGATGACAGTGAATTAAATTTACACCAAACAGGAAGATTTATATTTAGCTTTATCTCAGGTGTTTCTATTAAATTTGCACAATCAGCGATGTTTAAAAATCGGCTCAACAGCGCTCAAATGTGAGCGGGAAATGGACGTTTTTAAAATTTCAGTACCGAAAGTACCGAACCTCTAGTACTTGGTGTGAATGGTCTTTAACCATAGCTAAAGTTATGCATTTTAAAACTAAAATGCACTGGTGTAAACTTAGCTTTAATATTCCATAATCATTACTTTAAGAACATTTGGTTCTAACATTTATATCATTTTTTAAAAAACATTAGTGAAAATTGTGAGAATGTTCCCTGTTATCTGGTAAATTATATTTAACATTGTAAAATAAAAGACTTTTTGACATATTGTCAGTGATGTGTCTGTTTATTACTATTATTACAGTTAATTTACTATCCCTTACACTCTTAAAATGATTCTTAAACATCAATGGAACCTTTCCATTGTTCTGAAAAATTCTTTAGATTCTTTACAATAAGAAAGATTTTTTTTTTGTTTTAAAGGGGTCATCGGATGCCCATTTTCCACAAGTTGATATGATTCTTTAAGGTCTTAATGAAAAGTCTCTAATATACTTTGATTAAAATTCTCAGTGGTTTTGTAAAACAACACCCTTTTTATCTTGCCAAAATCAGCTCTGCAAAAATCATCTCATTCTAATGGGTTCTTCCTTGAAATGCAAATGAGCTCTGCTCACCCCGCCCCTCTCTTCTCTCTGTG
>JAHKKF010404744.1:0-14318 GCA_019740295.1 Labeo calbasu | reverse complement strand
TCAGCCTGTCCTGTCACGGCTATGAAGGCCGTCAACAAATTCTCTGTCCCAGGTCCAAGTCTGAGGCGAGACTTCCCTCGCCTTGTTCCGCCTCCGCCCCGCCACTCTCCTGGATTGTTTGTTTGGAGCGTCTGGAAATCGCTGTTTGGGGGGGAGGCTATGTCAGTAATCTGGCCGGTGACCTTCGGCCCGCTCACCACCAGATGTCGCCCTCTCACGCCATTGACATTCACATTACACTGACTGTTGCACCACACCCCAGACTACGTTCCCCATCAGCCGTTACGCTGAACACGTGCATCCAATCAGACACTCTATTTAAGCCCTGGACTTCCTCTTGCCAGTCACCAAGTATTGTATTGTGTTTAGCATCTTTACAGAGCCACCTTGCCAATCCTTAAATGGGTTTAGTTTTCATGGTTATAAATTTTAGCAATAAAAATATTCCTTTTTTGAAAAAGGAAACAAATTAATTGTTTATTTTAAGAAGGCTATCTTATTTTCTCTTGTATGTTTAGTATTGCTCTTTAATAAAGAAAAATGACTTCTTATTCGATTGCTCAATTAATCGATGGAATAATTGGTACAATACTCGATTACTAAAGCGAATTAGCAAGTTATCAAAAGACTTTGCACATCTCGCTGCTTATGTGTGAAATCCTCCGCGACCGCGCTGCTTAAACCCCGCACAAGTCTCCCTCGCGCCCCACGGACGGAGAATTCGTTAATCTGTAGACACCTTAATATACTACTACAGTTACCAAACATGTAAAATAAAAACTGAAATAAGTCACTTACCACAGTTGTGAATGAATCGTTCTTCCTGCCTGATTAGTACGTTTTTTTTTATGTTTCTTGCTTAGTATCTTCTGCTCATCAAGGCTGCATTTAATTGATCAAAAATACAGAAAACAAATTAATGTTGTGAAATATTATTACAATTTAAAATAATGTTGTTGTTTCTCTACTTTAATATACTTTAAAATGTCATTTATATCTGAATTTTCATTTATAATATGCTGATTTATTACCAATTTTAGAAACAGTTGTGCTGCTTAATTTTTGTTTTTTTTGGAAACTGTGATACTTTTTTCAGGATTGTTTAATGGATTTTTTTTTTATCAAACAAGTATGTGTTAAATTGAAAATGATAGTAAAGACTTTGTTAGATAAGATTTCTATTCTAAATAACCACTGTTAAATTTAAATTTATTCATCAAACAATCCTGAAAAAGTATCACATGCAGGCTTCAAAACATACAATGACAACACTGATAATAACATTGTTTTGTAAAATATCTAATTTATTGTCCTACTTGTTCTTTTTCAGTATTATATACTTTATGCAGCCTGGGATGGGACAGCATCTGGAGCTGAACCGTTTTCCTTTTTTGATCAGAAGTTTTGTTGGACTCACTTGGGACCTTGTTGTTTGGCCATGTTGGGCTGTTCATGAAGTTGTGAAAATTCATCACTGTCTTTGTGGTGTTGAAAACCATTTAATTATGACCATGTTGGTTAAACTTTGGCTAAATGTTGGTTAAACTTAAAGTTATGCAGGGTAATATAATGTTTCAAGTAAATATTTTTGTGCCCAATTTATTTTGGAATTCAAAATAATACTAAATGCACTGCTGACATTTCTTTCATGCAAATTTGAGGGTCATATGTTAAATAAAATTTGACCTGTTTTTCATAATTAAGATTACTATCAAACTATTATTATTTTTTGTTAAATAATAGGTGTACTAAGTTTCACACTATACAACACTTTATGCAGTTAAATATTGTTTAAGCTTATAAAGTTAATGAATTGTTTACATTGCCAGTCATTAATATTCAGCAATCTGGAAAATATGTAATGCATATACAGAATACACAAATTAAAGTAGTTTACTGAAAAAAAAAAAAAAAAAAAAAAACGCAATTTAAAAAATAGAGTTATTTGGTGTAATCAGGAAATACAGGATAAAGCTGTAAATTAAATTACAGAAGTGCTGCTGTAAAAATTACAGTATCGGGCTGGCAACCCTGCTGCCAGTAGAAATTTTTTACAGTTACTGTTGAATGGCCATTTAACTTTGTGTGCACACAATACGGGACGTAAATCCAATGCATTGGTGGTCAAGAAAATAATTAACTTTGCGAACTAGTTTCGTTATTGCTTCGATTGTGCGGTTGACTTTCTGTGTATTATGGAGGCATCTGAAAGTGGGCACAGGCCTATGGAAATGCCACAGTTAAATTTTTTTAATGGCGTTGATGTTCAAATGGACAAAGAAAAACGTATTGTGAAATTAATCCCTAAAGTATTTCTTGCAAGGGTTGCAGAGTGATAGAAGATCTGTGCTAATTAAAGCTACTCATTTAAGAAAAAAGATGCAACGTCTGATGTAACAAAGATATGTATAAGATGTACAAAGCAAGTTTTATGATCTTTTACATTTGTGTGATGAAGCAAAAGGTATTCATGGTTCATTGATGGGTAAGTTACCTGAAAGTGAAAAGGAAAAACATGACATATGGTTTACAGCAAAAATTGTATTTCTTAAGTCAAAATCTGAGTATCGTGTATTGAAAATGATGAAATTACTCTAAATGAGGTCATCATGAATGACAAGGCTAATGGTGTTTATCTACATGATAGTATTTCAAATGTTGGTAGTAAACGTTCAGGTAAAGCTAGTATATCCAGTAGTGTTTCTTCTGCCAGAGTTAAAGCTGAAGCAAATAAGCTGCACTGCTTGCCCGTATGGCAGCGTTAAAGGAGAAACATACTTTAGAGGAGCAAGAGCAGATGATAAAGAGAAAAAAGGAGCAACTAGAGTTGAATGCAATGCTAGCAGTATCTACTGCTAAACTTTCAGTTTTACAGGCCTCGGAATTTCTAAAGCCTCTCATATTAAGCATTCTCAATTGGACAGGGAGAAAGCATCTTCAACAATTTTGAACCCAGTGGCAGAGGAATTTGAATTTGCTGTCTGTAGTAAAATGGCAAACTGCAGTGGCAGTGGATCCCCCTTTGGTATCTTCTGTGCCATATCAGGGCATTCGACACCAGCCTGTTGTACGGACTTACAGCATTGTGGACCTCTTGCATCTGGTATGACTTCTCAACATGCATCAGTTCAACCACATAGCCCGCTTGCATATGATAGGAATTCTCAACATGCATCTGTCCAACCTTGTGAACCTCTTGTATCTGAAATGACTTCTAAACATGCATCAGTTTAACCACGTAGACCTCTTGCATCTGATAGGACTTCTCAGCATGCATCTGTCCAACCTTGTGGACCTTTTGCATCTGATAGGATGTCTCTACATGTAGCAGTTCAATCTCATGGACCTCTTGCATCTCATATGATTTCTCAACATGCATCAGTTCAACCACATGGACCTCTTGCATCTGATAGGATTTCTCAGCCACAAATTGAGAGTCATTATGGTGATGTTGTTTATTGAAAGACAGGTTGGCATCCTAATGGATCCTTTGTTCAGTGATATTAGAGACGTGCCAACTAGCACAAGGCCTGTTAATTGGCCAAAGCTACGTGCAGAAGGCAGAGTTAAAGGAAATATCTTTGCCACTAATGTTGCACCTGTGGAATCTAAGGAAACCACTAAGAATATGAGAACAGAATTGCCATCAAACAATTATTTATTATTTTTTTTTTTTTAAGATTTATTTTTTGCGTTTTTAGCCTTTATTATGACAGGACAGATCAGTATGGACAGGAAGCGAAGTGGGAGAGAGATTTAGGGGGCAGGATCGGGAAAGGTCCTTGAGTCGGGATTTCTGTTACAAACTATGGGACAGGAAAGAGTTGTACCTGCATACGTACTTTCAGGTTTAAAAGTATCTGCTATTGATGGTAACATCTTCTATCAGCTTCCACAAACTCTCACACAGAAACAAATGCCTGTAAGCCTTGGGAAGTCATAAATAGCCATGGGGATGGCCCTTATGCCATAAGAACGGCTATTAGGGGACTACCGTGAAAACCACAAATTTCGATCTTGGTTACATACAGGCCTGCATATACGATTGGTTTGGGTCTTGATCCAGATTTGTCTCACAAGTCCTCTTCTGTCTGGAGCCACTTCTGTTATTTTTCCAGTAATCCAGGAGTTACGGGGTGCAGAATCATCCACAACGTATGATGTCTCCAGGAATGAAATTCCACTTGATCTTTGTCCATTTCTGTCGTTCCTGCAATGTATTCCTTAGTCCACCTTTTCCAAAATAAGTCGGCCATGTATTGGACTTGCTTCCATCTTCACCGTGCATACGTCCTCTTTCTGAAACAGCCCAGAAGGTAAACATGGTTTAGTTTTAAGAAGCAGAAGGTGATTTGGAGTTAATTTTTCCAAGTCATTTGGATCTGTGGATTCCTTGGTGATGGGTCTACTGTTGAGAATCGATTCCACTTCGCAGAGCACTGTATAAAGTTTTTCCTTATCTAGATTTTGTGTCCTCAAAGTAGAATCAAGGACCTTTCTAACTGAACAAATCAACCTCTTCCATGCTCCTCCATGATGTGATCCAGTGGGAGGGTTGAAGGTCCATTTAATTCCTTAACGAGAGGGCATCATTGATCTTTTCCAAGTTCCATCCTTCGATGGCTCTTCTGAACTCACGCTCTGGTGCCATTGTCCGACCGCAACTCTTTGACCTGTCCTCACTTTGCGATAAAACGTCAAAATGCATTAATGCAAGAATCTAACTTGTCCGACACGCTTGTAGATAATGATCATGGATCCAACAACTGCGTGTTGTATATTTATTTGCATGAAACAAACAAGGTTATGCATCCACTGCAGTTGCGGCGGTGGCGGCGGCTCTGTTCTCACTTGATTTCCGACAAATCTAGCGTGTAGGTGGGGCGTGTTTAGCTCTCATGGGAGCTGAATACATGCTGCGCGTTACGGTTGTAGTTTAATTTTCTGCCCTTTGCCCACGATTCGTGGTTCATAGGGCAGTTCATGAAAAAGACCTGACGGGATATATTTTCCCTTTCAGTAATTTCCTAATGAACTATAGGATGTGGATATTCACATTATATGCACTCCGAGAGCCCTTTCTCTCCAAGCTCAAGTGTTGGCTTGCGAGCCTCCTTGATGCTTACAGAAGCCACCACCTTTCTGTCTACCAGGGTTGGGCAGGAGCCTCCTGCACTTGCATTGCAGTCTCTTATGTTGGACCTGTGCAGGAGCTGTGATGACGCTATGTGGACCTGTCCTTGTATGTTTTGACTCTGCTACAGGGTAGGACCTCCGAGCACCTCCCCTGCTAAAGTCAGAACCTCTCGATCTGTCAACTGATGTGGTGACGGTCTCATCCGTCAGTACTAGATACTGGCTGGATGATAGCCTTCGGCCTCATGCTTTCTGGATCATGCGGCAAAGTCGCTAGGCTTCTGCGGGAGCCTCTTTGGCCTTCAGGTCCCCAGTATGGCCTGCAACCCAGGACTCACAGGTCCTCTGCTCAGGCTGAGCTTTTCCAGAGTGTATACTTCGTGATGTGCTCCCTGACGTCCTGTCTGGGGTTTGCTTCAAGAAGCTGCCCCGGCCAAGATGCGCAACTTATGTCTCACCTCGAGAGCTCTGTGAGTCAGCAACTTCAGGTAGTTAGGCTCCCTGTTAAGTTGTTCGCTTTGCTGGATGAGCTTAGCAGTGCTCTCCTCACCCTAGGGGATCACCTATGAGCATGCTGCCCCTGTTCTGAGCGCCTGGGTTTCTCTCTTATCCTGAAGAGTTGAATTCCCTGCTCTGTGGGCTCCACAGCAATGTCAGGGGAACTGGCCCCCCCTTTCATGGTGAACTCAGCTATGCTTCCCCACTTCAGAGGGTCGTTCAGAATTTCCCCTCTTCTTGAGCTCCCCAGAGCTCCACAGAGCTCCGTGACAAGCGTTCTATACATGCAGAATCATGCTAAATCTCTGTGCACTTTCTAAAATCCATGCTGTGGTAAGGACACACATTAAGCTTCTTGTGTTCTTTTCTAAAAACTTGGTATGGTATGGGTTATGTGTTTGACCTCGTTCCCATTCTTTGAGTTGGCTCAGGTCCTGGTTCCCTTGGGCCCCACTCTACCTATGTATCCCTAGTGATACCGACTTAAACGGTTTTGCTACCAAGGATCTGTTGAGACAGTTCCTTGAGCAAGCTCAAGCTGTCAGTAGCCCCTGGGTGACAGGCCAGGGCCTAGTTACTATCATAGGTCCCTGGCCGTATCCCCTTAAAGGAATCTCTTCTTCTGATTCCAAGAGTTGAGCTCTATCCTGGGTCCAGCATATCTGACCCCTGACAGGTAAGTCTTTGGGGTATGCAGCTCATGCCTTTGGCCCGAAGGGAATAAATTCACTAACAGCTGTCTGGGCATCCTTGGGGCAACTCTTAGCTTGGTAGAGTTGGTACTTAGTGCTCGGCTTGTGCTTGGCATCCACTCCCCTCAGAATGGCAGTGTGGGTATAATGTTCCCCATAGCGACCTGTAGAGGATGCAGTTCGATGTTCCCTCAAATGGGAACTTCTCAGGTTACATATGTAACCATGGTTCCCTGAGAAGGGAACGAGACACTGCGTCCTCTAGAATCCTCGCCATGCTTCGGACACAAGCTTCAGACGAAGAAGCGGATGACATGTTCTCCCGGCGCCCCTTTGCTGTGGTTGTGCTGGTAGTGGCATCATAGGCCGTCGCCAGCCAATGTTATTGTTGTGTTTAGATGTATGCTTCAGGACACCAGTCACGCCGAGGCGTTCCCCCATTGTGACCTCTAGAGGACGCAGTGTCTCGTTCCCTTCTCAGGGAAACATGGTTACATACGTAACCTAAGACTATTTTTAATTAAGACCCTAAAGAATCATATCAACTTGTGGAAAATGGGCATCCGATGACCCCTTTAAGAACAACAGATGGATAGAAGGCCCCAAGTTTCTGAGCAAAGGAGAGGATTTGCCTGTAAATATGGTAGCCACTGCAGTAGGGGGAAAAAGGAAGCTTTTGTTAATGTGGTAAATAGACAAGGCTCACTGAAGGTTACAAATAGGTTGATGACTTTCCAGATTGGAAGACTCAGAGTATCAGTTGCCTGGTTGATTAAGTTGAAGAGGATGTTGTTGAGAAGGATTCGCAAGAGAAGGGAGTCAGATACTGCTGATACCAACAAGCAGAGTGTCTTGGTGTAACGGAATAGAATATCTGAAGATACAACAAGAAGGCAAACCTTGTTGGCAGAGGATCTTGTGGAAACAGAGTTAGCTATAATCTGTTATTGTCAACAGCAAAGATTTCCTGAGGAAATTGCTGCTTTGTCTTCTGGAAAAGATGTAGTAAGCAAACAGAGTGCCATCTGTAAGTTGGATCCATGGTTGGATAATGGGCTTTTAAAAGTTGGAGGATGGCTGACACAGAGCTCGTTGCCAGAAAATACAAAACATCCATTACTCCTCACTAAAGATCAGCATGTGGATACCCTCATACTGAAGGATTTACATCATCAGCTTGGCCATAGTGGGCGTAACCACATGTTGTCTGCAAGGAAGAAGGAAGTATTGGATCACGGGTGACAACTTAGCTGTGAGGAAGATCATTGCAGAATGTTGCTTCTGTATAACGGGAGGATGATGGGGCAGAAGATGGCTGACCTGCCCAAGGAGAGGGTTCTGCCAGACCTTACACAGTTTACCAACGCAGGCGTTGACTATTTGGACCAGTAAAGGTGAAGAAGGGAAGAGGCACAGTGAAATGCTATGGTGAGTCACCTGCTTCACCTGCTTGGCTAGTAGAGCAGTTCACCTTGAACTGGCCAATTCTCTTGTCACCAATGCCTGCATTAATACTCTGTGCCTGTTTATCAGTAGAAGAGAGCAAGTGGAGCATCTTCAATCAGAAAATGGCACAGATTTCATCGGAGTACAGAGGGAACTTCAGGAGGCGCTTTCATCCTTGAATCAAGCTAAGATTCAAGGAGTTCTAAGTCAGAAGGGCATTAAGTTTCAACCCTCCAGCTGGATCCCATTATGGTGGGGTTTGGGAGTGGATTATACGCATGCTGAGGAAGATCCTCACTGCAGTTCTCCAGTAGCAGATGCTTGATGACACTCCCATATCCTGTTGTTGAAGGGAAAACTGTCCTTATCTCCTGGATTGTTCAGTGTGAATGATTTGTACATAAAAAGAAGGTGGAAACAGGTTCAGTAAATTTCAGACCTCTCTTGGAAGAGATGGGTGAAAGAATACCTGCCTTTGCTGCAGGAGAGGCAGAAATGGAACGAAGTTAAGAATAGCCTCAAGCCTGGAAACACTGTGACCATTATGGTCTAATGACACCTCGAGGCTCCTGGCCACTCGGAAGAGTTTTGTAAACATTTCCTGACAAGAAAGGGCTGGTACGCTCTGTTCACTTACAAACTAAGACAAGTGTTTTTGACAGGCCTGTAGCAAAACTTTTTGCTTTTTGAATGAGTCTGTGGGTTAAGGGTGTTATGTGTTATTCTACTCACTAATTGACGTTGATTGCTCACGGAATATAGGTGGGAAACTTCCCTCAGGTAAAAGGTGTTGCTGGAGAGAAGGTGCACACAGTTTTTTGACCACTATGCTAGGCTGTACCACGCTATGTAAGTCTTTGTAAAGGTGAATGACTGGTGGATTTCTTGGATTCTTGCCTATATCAAAATGAAAAACAGTAACGGTAAAATTAATTAACAACAATGAGCATTTTAACATCTTGTCAATAGTAACGCAAGCGTGCGTGTCCCTCTGCAAGCACCTTCCAGCATCACTCAGCTGCTTAAAGTAGTAGACTTGGCCGCTTACAGTTACTGTATGATAGAGAAGTGTTCGAACAAAACTGTATTCGTTTTGTGCAGGAATACACTCTTAAAAATAAAGGTGCTTCAAAAGGTTCTTCAAGCGATGTCATAGAAGAACCATTTTTGGTTCCACAAAGAACCATTCAGTCAAAGGTTCTTTAAAGAACCAACTCTTTCTTACCTTTTTGTAATCTGAAGAACCTTCTTTCGCCACAAAGAACCTTTGTGGAACCATTTAGACAAAAAAGTTCTTCTATGGCATCGTGAAGCACCTTTATTTTTAAGAGTGTACCAGATGTATTTTTTTCTTGCAGTTTGTGTTTAATTTATAATGTGACTTAGGCAGCACCTATATTGTTATAGTTTCACTGGAAACAATTTAAAATAAGGTTAATAACTAACATTAACAAAAATAATAAATGCTGTTACACATGTATCGTTTATTGTTAGTTCAAGTTAGTTAAAACATTCACTAATGTTAACAAATGATACCTTATTTTAAGTGGGACCATTTCACATTACCATCATCATCTTTTTTAATACAAAAATGTAACACCCAATAGTCACACATACTCGTCCATTTCTCTCATCAGATGTACTCATCAGACCCTCACCCTCACAAGTAGTCCGGCATCGAGAAAAGAAAAAGATAAAAGCCCAAGACGAAGCCTGTGCATCACTTTCAGGTACGTTCATAATCGTGTGCAATTTGTTCTTTGGCTGTTGACATTAAAAATGTGTTTAAATGTCAGTAGTTGTACCATCACCATCGCATCTGCCTCAATATTCTAGTTTACATTACTTAAAATACATTATTTAAAAACAATGAGGCACTAATGATTGGTTAATTAATAATAATCATATGGTTTCATTGAATAACACTGTACATAATGTAATACAAATAAACAATTTATATAACACTGAATTATTACAAATGCCTGCAAATGGTGCCAAAGGCCTGGTAATTGGTGTTGTTACACTTACAGGATGATTAAATCCTTGTTTAGTATTGACCAAACATTCAATTACAAATGGCCGCTCCCACTCTTACGGCAAAAATAAGGTGGATACGCAGAGTACACAGTCTGCGTAGGGCACGTAGACAGTAGGCTATAAGCACACGTAACGCGCCATTCACGCCTACGCCCGACGTCACCGCACCAGATCACCTAGTGTTTAAGGCTGACTGCAAATGATCATAAGAAGTAGTCCGACGCCGAGAAAAGAAAAGGGAAAAAAAAACCCTAGGTGAAGCCCGTCTATCACTTTCAGGTACGTTCGCAATTTTGTGAACCGTTTTTGGCTATTGACCTTAATAACATGTTTTAATGTCGGTAAACGCGTCTGCCTTACTATTCTAGTTTCTTTGGCTTAAATTGCATTAGGCTAGCCTATATAAAAACAATAAGGCAATAATGATTGATTAATTAATGATAATCATATAGTTTCATTAAAAAACACTGTTAAAATACATAATGTGAACTAATACGAAATAAACAATTTATGTACATTACATATTATTACAAATGCCTGCAAAGGGCGCCAAAGGCCTAATTGTTTTTGTTACACTTCAAAGCCTTGTTTAATATTGACCAAACATTAATTCACATATCCACTTAATCTTGCCATAGAAATGCTATACAACCTCTATAATTTATTCAACAAAATCTGGACATTACAACCATTGCCATAATTAACCATGGTTTTATCATAGTAAAATTATTTATTAACTTTCATATTTTATTGAAGTTCTATTTTGACCCCTTATTGTAGGTAGTAGGTTTTTTTTGTTTGTTTTTTGTTTGTTTACTTCCATAATATTTGAGGGAGGGGGCACGACAATACAGTTCTGCTTAGCGCACCCATTTGGCCAGCAGCGGCCCTGGACATGAATTCTCAAATTAAAGATTTCTGTTGTTTCAGGTCTCTAGATTCTAAGTTTATGTTTATCAGTGTTCTGCTTTTTTATGTAGATTTCAAGTGTTTTAGTTTATACAATAATACATGTATTTCAATCCCCTGCTGAAAAAGGAACCATCACACATAATTTGTAATTGTTTGACTGGTTATAATGAATAGTGTATCGCAGGGGTCACCAGACCCAGTCCTGGAGGGCCGGTGTCCCTGCAGAGTTTAGCTCCAACCCTATTCAAACACACCTGAACCAGCTAAGCAAGGTCTTTCTTGAGGAAAGTTGGAGGTAAACTCTGCAGGACACCGGCCCTCCAGGAACAAGTTTGGTGGCCCCTGGTGTATCGGGTTTAAAGAAAGGGTCGCCATTGGTTTTGTGATGTTATTTACCATAAATACGATTGATTGTAGTTTTGGTGGATTGTAGTTTGGGAGAAATTCCAGGGCCATTTTTTTTAACTCCCAGTAAAATGCTATTAAACAAACAGACTGAAATTAACAAATAAACGTTTATTCTGTGGCACCTAAATCCATAGTTGATGATGATGATTGTCATGTACTATAATTACATCTGTGTCTTTAAGACGATGAAGTATGAGGCATGATGGGAAGTTTGTTTATGTTGTTACTGAATTCATGCCAGAGAAGTAAAGAAGTGGTTGGTAAAACGTTAACCAGCGTGTGACTGATTGAATTCAGTAGAATGTGCTTCCTCTGACAAAAGATCTGTTAATTGAAGAAACACATACATAAGATTGGTGACGAGGATGCAGCCTGGACGCTGTGAGCACTGATTGCATGCGATGGAAAAGTCAGGTATTCCTGACTTTGCATGCTACAAAGATCCAAAGACTACAAAGACTCTTGGGCCAAGATGGGCAAGGTGGCTGACATCGTTTGAACTTTACACGGATGGAAAAGGACTTATAATTGAAGAAGGTGTCGCCGCGTCAGTTCATCAGCGACGTGGAGCACTTCTTTTGCATCACGGTGGGCCTGATGTCCAAGATGTATTCTCAACGCTGCCGAATACAGGGAATGCTGATGATTATAATGCGGCCGTTGAATGCATACTTTGTGCCACGAGTAAATGCTGCATACGCACGGCAGTCCTTTTATAAACTTTCCCAAAACTCCGGTGGAGGTTGCTCTCTGTGAACGGATAGAGGAACATATGTCTGCATCATCAGTGAGCGGTACATCAAAGCCTGATACAGAGAGTGTGAATCGAGTTTGGAAAAAAGGAGGAAAGAAGACGAAAGGAAAATTTAAAGGAAAACCCCAAGCAGAAAGCAGTAAGTTCAATAAACAGTGTTACAGATGTGGAAACACAGACCATTTGGGAAGACATTTAAAATGTCGAGGCCAAATGTGTCACAAATGTAAAGGACGAGACCATTTCTCAAAAATGTGCAAAACTAAAAATGTTAAGCAGACAGTTAATCAAGTGGAAGGACAGACTGAATATGCATTTGTCATTCAAGATGACTGCAAGGGTACAGATAGACTGAATGTTTGCTTGGGAAATGTTCATTTGAGGATGCTGGTATTGCATCCAGCAATATCATCGATGAGAAAACTTGGGAGAAACTGAAATCAGAGAGAATTAAATGTCATTCATACATCCCAGACACGGAGAAGAAACCTTGCCTTCAAAACACTCGATCCTAGTTGTGGTGGATTATTATAGCAGGTATTATGAGTATGACATACTGACCTCCACCACAACTTCAAATGTGATTGACAGCCTAGAGGGCATATTTAGCCGACATGGACTTCCTATAAGACTGAAATCAAACAACGGACCTCAGTTCAGGTCAGATGAATTCAAGCATTTCTGTGAAGGAAATGGAATTAAACACCTGAAAACAACACCTAAATGGGCCCAAGCAAACGGTGAAGTTGAGAGTCAGAATGCCTCTATCATGAAACGTATTCGAATCGCTCAGTCAGAAGGACTTGGCTGACAAAAGGAACTCAGGAAGTATGTTACAGTATACAGAGGAATTGTGCACAACACAACAGGCAAAAGCCCGGATGAACTCTTGTTTAAAAGGAAAATGAGAGGCAAGTACCTGAACTCACATCTGTGGATACAGATCTCGAAGTTCACAACTATGATGCTGAGAAAAAAGGCAAATACAAACTGTATGCAGATGAACATCGCAAAGCAGAACACTCAAGTGTAGCTGTTGGAGATCGGTTTTTGATCAGACAGGACAAGACCGATAAGTTCACCACACCATTCAATGCAACACCTCACACGGTGATCAGAAAAGCTGGAAACAAAATAACTGTTGAATCACCCACTGGAGCTCAGTATAGCTGCAACACAACATTTGTGAGGAAATATGTGGAGAAAGACATAGAAGACAAACAGGATAGCAGGAAAGCGGAAGATGCTGGCTGTTCTGAGGATACAAATCAACAGAAATTGCTAGAGGGCTCAGACAGACCTGTGTCTACAACAGAGTGTCACCAAGATGCCACATATGTGAAGCCCAAAAGGGAACAGAAACTACCCCAAAAATTTACAGACTTTGTCATTGGTTGAATTCTTGAACTGGTGAAAACAAAGTGCTGTTTAGATGTTCAAGGTTTGATAACTTTAAAGCAAGTTAAAGAATGTGGTGTTTGCTAGTTAAATGTTTAAATATGTTGTGTGTTTAGGTAAGATTGAGGCAGCTTAAATGGATGGTCTCTATCCAGCTTTGGGGGGGATGTCATGTACTATAATTACATCTGTGTCTTTAAGACGATGGAGTACGAGGCATGATGGAAAGTTTATGTTGTTACTGAATTCATGCCAGAGAAGTAAAGAAGTGGTTGGTAAAACATTAACCAGCGTGTGACTGATTTAATTCAGTAGAATGTGCTTCCTCTGACAAAAGATCTGTTAATTGAAGAAACACATACATAACAACGATGTTGTTATTGTGGTTGTGGTGGTGTTGTTTTGTCTGGAGTCCTGTGTATTACTGGAGAGCGGAAGCGACGTTGCTTCACTTCTTGGGAAGTTTGTTTCGCTGAACTCGCATAACAGACTGTGCTGCGTTGATAAATGAAGCAAAGATCTTTCTCGTATATTCTTCCAGATTTCAGAAAGAATTTTAAATATATTTTCTGACGTTTTCTATCTGAAGGTAAAATGGAGATACCTGTAGTGGATTTCAGTATTTTCGAACTGAAAAAGCCCAATGTGTCAGATGACAGCTTGAAGAAGATAGGTGACGAACTGAAAAGGGCCTTTACCGAGGTGGGGTTTGTCTATCTGACAGACACGGGCATAAGTCAGGACGAGGTTTGTAACTTTTATTACTTTTTTATTAACAATAGGCTTACATTTTATTTGAAATGCACCCTTCTCTTACAAAGCCCTACAAACGTGTTTCAGGAATAACCCTGTTCTTTGGACCTGTAGTTGTGTGTAGCTGGCAAAAAATATTTCTTTTAACTGTTTCAGGTGGACAAAGTCATGGATGTTTCAAAGAAGTTTTTCTGTTTGCCCGAAAGCATGAAGAAGCCTTTTAGCAGGGGCAATTTCTCATGTGATGTAAACCACGGCTGGGTTTCGCTAGAGAGGGAAAGGCA
>JAHKKF010404730.1:0-10440 GCA_019740295.1 Labeo calbasu | reverse complement strand
GTTGTTTTGGTTTAAGAAGTAGCCTGATGACAATAGGACGTTTAAGGAATAGTGTTATACAGGTTCGCCTTGACTTAAAACTATGAAAAGACTGTGAACGCCACTGCAGCTGATCCCACTGTGGCGTGCATCTTCTGAAATCAACCCGTTCGCACTGAATACAGATGAGAATGCCCAAGATATTATTAAAACATAAAAAGGTTTTGGGCAAATAGGGTAATCCCCTTCACTTTACTGTTTCACTTGGCGTTGTTTTTTGACGAACATGAACTATAAGCTGCTGCTACTGTCATATGAGCTTAGTAATTAACATTACTTCTCTCGCGAACAACCTGCGCATAGTTTTACGACTGTATGTTTTCTAGTTTTATAAATGTAAGCTAATGCAATAAAGCACTAAAATAAGAGTGAAAATGTTTACTTATCTAGCTGAGTTTCAGAAGAACTCAAAGCACGCTGCTGCGAAAGGCTCAAGTGAATTAGCTTGTGCCAAGTGGTATAAGGCTGTGAATATCATCAGTTACGTTAACACCCGTCAGCCTGCACCATCTAGAGTTTCATGAAAGAATTAGGCGTATGTTTCACATTTTCAGACCTCGATTTCCAGTGACGTCAGCCTCTTTTTGTTTTGTTGTTTTGTCATTTAGTGTCATGCTGTACTAACATTAAAGGGGTAGTCCACCCAAAACTAAAAAAGTCTGTCATTATAAACTCTCCCACATGTCATTTCAAACTTGTATCCACTCTATTCTTTAATGCGTAAGTAAGCCGATGGGGGAGACTTCCAGTTTATAAGTCACTATAGGGAAATAATGAGAAGAATAACAACATGCAGTAAATGGCAAAACTGTTTGCAGTACAAACCACTGTGTGTTAAGATTAAAATAATATGGTACGACAAACCAATTTGCAATATCAAGCAGGAAACAAACTGTATTGTACAGCTAAAAATAACTGGATGAGGATGAGACCAGAAGCCAGACCCATAAAATTTACAAATGGCTGCTCTTATGGGAAAAATAAGGTGGATAAGGTGCTCTTCACCATCTGACTTTAATATTTTACTGTTATACAGCAATGCTTTACTGGTGGATGCAACAGAGGAAATAAATGTAGTGATGTTCAAGAAATAACCAGAATTTGTCACACATTGCGATTAGGAACGGGTCATGATAGTCAATTAGTCATCCAGGAATCTTGCCCAGTTTATTTAGATTTCTTGCTGTTGTTGTTTTGATATTTGTAGCAGTGGTGCTTTAATTAGCATGCTCTGCTTTGGCCTTTTACAGTGCTGCATGGTAAAACCCTCTCAAAAAATTGCATCATTCCCTTTAAAGCACATCTTTGGCCATGTCACATCTCATGCTGTTTTTTTAAGCATGTTGCTGTAAGTGCTTTTTAAACCAACATTTCAAGTTAACAATAGTTCTGCTTTTGAAAACTCTTTTGTTCCACTCCTACGAGCAGCGTCTAACTGCCTTTGACCGTAAAAAACACAACAGACATGCAAACCTAAAATCAGCTTAATTGCATATGGCTTCCTAAAGGCTAATTAGCTGACCGCAACCCACAGACCAGTATTTTGAATGTAGCCTAGTGCATCTAGCTGCAGTTGGAGATAAAAATAAGAAGAAGGTAATTTGTTCACTTAAACCACATGAGAAAAACCTTTACGATGAGTGCATTGTTTTTTTTTTTTTTTTCTAAAGCAAACTCTCCATTCTTCTTGCTGGCAGTGTTGTCAGATGGTCTGATTCCTGCTGCTTTGGTTGACAGAAAGTGACACTGAAACCCATCTCTCACTTTCAGCTCTGTGTGGATGGTTGCTGTCTACACTGTTGATCCAACCCATTATAACAGTGTGTCTGCGTGAAGCAAAGTACACCACTGGTCCCACTAATCTTCCTTTTCAGAAACTCCCACCTCAGTTTATAAAAGCAGGGTCGTCATAGATGTGATATTCAGTCCCCCATGAAAACAAATTGTAGAGGGTGGTAATAACAGTTAGGCCCATGCTATTGAGTGTAGCTGCGAAACTGACATCCACTAGCAACCTGTTGAGCACAGAGCTGTAGGCCCTAGTAAGCCAGCAATAATTTAACACACTTTTACCCAAAGCACATTACAGTTCACTTACTACAGGAACAATCCCCCTGGAGCAACTGCAGGATAAGTGCGTTGCTCAAGGGCCTACTACTGGTGGTTTATGGCTTGTATGGATCAAACTTCTGGGTATCAGCCCACATACTGTGGTGAGCAAAAGAGTCCTTTCATGGAGGGCCCTTCTGCAAAGTGTACATAAATGATGGTCTCTTTATGGATGTCATTTTAGGTGGAACTGAAAGTCTCTTATGCTTACCATGCTGCAATCATATGACAAAAATACAGTAAAAACACTAATATTGCCAAATATTATTACAATTTGAAATAACAGATTTTTATTTGAATATATTTTAAAATCTCATTTATTCCTGTGTTAGCAATTGTGAATTTTCAGCAGGTTTACATCCCCGTGTCAGAATCTGCACAATGTTATTTTACCAAAATAAGAGGGATCATACAAAATGCATGTTATTGTTTATTTAGTACTGACCTAAATAAGATATTTCACATAAAAGATGTTTAAATATAGTCCACAAGAGAAAATAATAGTTGAATTTATAAAAATGACCCCGTTCAAAAGTTTACATCCTCTTGGTTCTTAATACTGTGTTGTTACCTGAATGATCCACAGCTGTGTTTTTTTGTTTAGTGATAGTTGTTCATGAGTCCCTTGTTTGTCCCGAACAGTTACAGTAAACTGCCTGCTGTTCTTCAGAAAAATCCTTCAGGTCCCATGATTTTGAGATGATTTTGAGATCCAACTTTATTACAGAAGGTTCAAACGCTCACTGATGCTCCAGAAGAAATAAAGACATTAAGAGGCGGGGAGTTAAAAACTTTTGAAAAGAATTTCTTATTTTGCCTAAATATCTTTTTTTTTTTCATTTAGCACTGCCCTTCAGAAGCTACAGAAGATACTTACGTGTTTCCCAGAAGACAAAATAAGTTCAATTTTCCCTGATCTTCAAATTCAGAAAGTTCACTGGTTAAACAAACAGACAGAGTTTGTATGAAACAAAATACTTTTATACAGTTGCTTTATAAAGGATCAATAATTTATAAAACGTTTTTTATATTTGTTCATTCAGTTTCTTGAATGCTACTGATAAATACACCTACTTTACCTGAAAAATAAAGCACTGGTTATTTTATTTGCATATTATGTGTATTTGTAATGTGTATCTTTGTTTAATAACAAAGATAAAATAATGGCAGAAATTTTTGTCTTAGCCCACTTCGGCCTAAATATCTGCCATTCTTTAGTTTTATACATTTCATATTTTGTTACCTTGTAAAGCTTACTTTTAAAATAGGGAAAATACTTCAGATAACAGATAACATGCAGAATAATAAAACCAACATGACAAAGCATCGTGATAAAATGGTGAATCGCGTTTTTCCTGATTTTTTTTTTTTTTTTTTGCAATATCACTCACCCTTATTTGGTGGTGGAACAAATGGAGCCAGTGGAGCTTACTGTACATATTTAGTAGAGACAGAACACAAGTTAATAATCATCCCAAAAAAGAAACCAGTCATCATTTGCTCACCCTTATGTTGTTCCAGTCCATACATATATGACTTAGTTTCTTCTGTGGAACACAAATGAAGACTAAGAATGTGAAGAACAAACACATTTTCTATTTGTGGACACAAAGAAAGTCAATGTTGTTTTGAACCTCATTATATGTACAAAAACATTATTCAAAATGTCCTTTTTTCTTGTTCCACAGCAGAAAGAAAGTCATGCAGGTCACATGTGAGTTTTCATTCATTAAGGAAGCAAACAGAGTTATTGACTGATGTCCATGCACTACACTTCCCTCCAGTGGCTAATTACAAACCGCTTGGCTTCATGTATCTCTGCAACCTGCACAGCACGCTTGGCCTGATCTCAAATCAGTGCTGAGCCCAGATGATCCATGTAATATAAACACCCTCTCAGCTGAGTTTCATCAGATTGCCTGGGCCACTTAGTGCACTTTGTTTGGAGTCATTTTTCATTTGCGTAATTATAAACGCCGCCGCTCTGAATCACACAAATGAGCTAAAGAGCGCTGTGTGTTATTAAGACAGCGTTTGGGTTTAGCACCGGTTTGTAAGAGGATCCCATTACGCCGCTGTTAAAACCCTGTTCAGACAGCAGGATTAGGACTGGATTTGGAGCAGGGTAAAGTGTATCTGTCCTCAGAGAGAGAGGATATGCAGGAAACGAGAACGAGAGGTCCGGTTGTTACAGGAAAAGTGATGGCATGAGCTGACTGAACATTTGTCACGTTCTGTTCAATGTGCTGTTCCTGTGTCACAGCAGTGCTCAAGTCTAGAGCTGAACTCGTACACCTGACTCCCTTCATCAAGTGCTCCTTAAATGGTGTGCCGGCTGAACGCTGTGCGTCAGCTGTTTCCAAAGGGCCCTCAGGATGGGAGTTAAAAAATATTGTAAAAACGGTCCTGCTCTCTTTTAAAGCTAGTTAGACATATTAAGTGCTCTTTTGTGAGCGACTTTGCTCTTTATGGATGGCAAAATAGCGAGAGCTATGAGATTTGCATCGCAAAAGATTTATGCTTCCTATGTGTTTCTATCACACAGTGTCAGTTACAACACATATAGAAGTCTATTACCTTAATTATGTCTCTATTTATGTTTTCTTGCACATAGCACTGTCGCTGCACGTTTTGTCTGGTTTTGCTGTCTTGTGTTTATCTGTCCCCTGACCCAACCTCCGGTGTGCTCACTTTCATATCTATTTTCTTCAAGCTGCTAAATCCTGTTTCAGTGCCTTTGCACTGCCCCTTAAGTGTTGCATGTCTTGGCCCCCTGGTAAAACAATAATTCATTCTCTCTTGTACAACAGTAGTCCTGAATGACAATAAAACTTCAGAACATCATGGAACTGTATAAAAAAAGCACAAATAGTTGATCAGTTATTTATGTAAACCCATTTCCGCCACTGTTGAAGGGTAATTGCAACTTTTTATCTCACAATTCTGACTTTATGGCTTGCAGTTGTGAGTTTGTATCTTGCAATTCTGAAAAAAAGTCAGAATTGTGAGAAAAACAGTCAGAATTGCGAGATATAAACTTGCATTTGCAAGAAAAAAAAAATCAGAATTGCAAGAAACAAACTCACATTTGGGACTTACAACAAACTCACATTTCTCGCAGTTGTGAGAGAAAAGTCTGAATTGTGAGAAAAACAGGCAATTACAATGATGTATCTCGCAATTCAGAGAAAAAAGACAGAATTGCGAGTTTATATCTTGCAATTGTGAGATAAAAATTCACAATTCTGAGAAAAAAGTCACAATTTCAAGATATAAACTTGCAATTCTGAGAAAAAAGTCAGGACTGTGTGTTTATATCTCGCAAATCTTACTTAATTTCTCAGAAGTGCAAGTTTATATCTTACAATTGTGACTTTATAACTCATAATTGCAAGTTTATATCTCAGAATTCTGAGAAAGTCAGAATTTCGAGTTTGTATCATGTAATTCTGAAAACAAAAAGTCAGAATTGTGAGATGCAAAGCAATTACCTTATAATTTTTTTTATGTAGTAGTGCAGGTGGGATTTGTTATATAGTTATTAGTTACTTTCAACTGATCCAAAAATAAGCCAGAGGTCTTCTGACTGCAAATGATGATATGAAAGTACAATTAACCTAACCAAGAATATTGTACATAATTAGCACAGTTAAAAAAAGATAACAACAAAACAACAACAATTTTATATATATATTAGATATTAGGGCTGCCCCCTAATAGTCGACTAACCGTTAGTCAACGAGAAGAGGCGTGGTCGACCAAAATTTTATTGGTCGCTTGATCGCAGAAAAAAAATTCACAGGAAGTGGTGAAGTCACGCAGATCGTTAACGGCTGGTCTATGTGGTAATATAGTACACCAGACAGGACATCCACACGCTCACCAATCTTTCATCGACCTCAAATGTGGCTTTTCTTAACATCTTAAGGATGTATATAGTAGCAACTTTACATGGCGCGTCAATCTGATATTTTATGTGTAGAAAAATGTGTGCTATTGAAGTGTCTGTGTGGAGTGTGGAAGCTGAACAGTAGAGCGCTCACTGCATGACAGACGCTGCGGTCACTTGTTTTTACAATACTCCGTCATTTTTGGTCATACAGATAAAAGTAATACATCTTTCGAATCTGTGAAGACTCTAAGTTTATTTGTGTGCACTCACAATAACAACGATATGTTGCGCTTTTGTAAAATACTGTAATACAAGCAAACAGGATGCGCTTTCTGCTGTCTCGGTCTCTCTGAACTGTGTATACTTGCCTTACAAACATGAAAAATATATCTATAGAGAGTGAAATGTCTACTTTCAAATGAACCAATTCAAATAAAAAACAAATATTCTCATATTATGTAATGCGTATGAAACATACATTTACTAGAGATGACTTCATCTCTTAAGCCAAGAACAAAGAAATCACTAGTTTATCAATAAATTATTAAAATGTTCATGCAGTCTCTTTGCTGTTTTTTTTTTTTCTAACACATTCATAATTATTATATCTGCCAGTGCGCTGTGACAAACTTTTTTGTGTGCGGTTAAGCACTTATTATGTGGGCAATTAAAGGCTCATTATTTGGATTTATATAGTTTATTAATTTAAAAAAAAAAAAAATTATATGGTTTATTAATAAATGTGTGACTAATAGTCGAGTAATGCTTAAAATGAATGACTACTAGTCGATCAGAAAAATCTTTAGTCAAGGGCAGTCATATTAGATATGCACCGATATGAGATTTCTCAGCCAATACCAATAGCAAAATATTCAGAATGATTCCTGCTGATAGTTTGGTTTTCTTAAGGAAAAAAAAGACTCTCCCAACTAATGCTGTAAACTATACAGGAAACCATCTCATTTGGTACATTAGAGGTTAAAATGAACAACAACACTATTATATTGTATAAGGACCCACTCGCTGGTCCAAAGGCGCAGTCCAGCGACCTGGTTGAAGGTTTAATGCATGTTCGTTCTTTTCACAGCGCTTTTGCAATATCCACTTAATTTATCAGGATTTAATTTAAATTTTAATCTAGCTTCGTGTTTAATCTGACTCCAATTTCAAGTGATCATTAAATTTGAGCGGTTTCTCTAACTTAAACTGATCACAAATATAGATTATGTGTTAATTTAGATATTTGATTATTCCGGAAATCCCATACTTTCAATTTTTCGTTCATTAAGGACCTGATATCGCTTAGCAATTCACTTGGCCAACAGCGAATGCACGGCACAAGCTCGCCAGTTCTGGACTTACTCAGAGGATGAGGGGGGGTTATAATACATTTTAAATAGGCTGCTCCCTGCAGCTCATACCATAAAGTGCATTTTTTCTATAACCACGAGAACTACAACATGTTAAGCCAGCGACAGTCAGAAATCGGAAGCTCCTAATGGTGTTCCCCATGGTCTTTCCATTGCTACTTCGGTATGATCCATCCTAGATGCATTGTGGAAATATCAGACTGCACTTTAATACTAGAAATAATGATTTCAAAGGAGATCAGAATTAATCAAATGTAACAATTTTTTTGTCAGGTCAAAAAGGAACACGCCAATTACACAGTGATACAATGAGAATCCAATTCAGAATTAAATTCAGTTCCAATTCAGATATATACATAACATCAATTGCTCAAAGATTAATCTAAGAGTAAGAGATGCATACCTGACTAAAGGGAGACATACACAAGCATGTGAGTTCTAATTCACATACGCTATGTGGGGGTTTCTGGCACAGTAGTAGTGTTTTGTCACCTCGCTTATATATCCAGACCACACTAATTAAAAATAAAGGTGCTTCACGATGCCATAGAAGAACCTTTTTTGTTTAAATGATTCCATAAAGAACCTTTAACGTCTGAAGAACGTTTCTGCTTCACAAAAGGTTCTTTGTGTCGAAAGAAGGTTCTTCAGATTGTAAAAAGGTAAAAAAGAGATGATTCTTTAAAGAACCTTTGACTGAATAGTTCTTTGTGGAACCAAAAATGGTTCTTCTATGGCATCGCTGTGAAAAACCTTTTAAAGCACCTTTATTTTTATTTATTAGTTTTATTGTTTTGTTGCATGGCATCTGTTTTTGTCAGAGTTCCTTGACTTTAAATTCATGAGGAAATAATTTCACTCTTACATCTGATATAATAATCATACTCAAGTGAAAGCATTTGTATATAACTCAGTTGCACACAAAGCAGTTTTGATAAGAACTTCATGACAAACATGC
Organism: Labeo calbasu; assembly: GCA_019740295.1. Classification (NCBI taxonomy): domain Eukaryota; kingdom Metazoa; phylum Chordata; class Actinopteri; order Cypriniformes; family Cyprinidae; genus Labeo; species Labeo calbasu. Next base: position 2,072 of record JAHKKF010404730.1, on the reverse strand, counting down.
ATATATAATTACCAGTAAACAAGCTCTCGCTAGTGTATTTATAGCTAACTAATTAACTGTGAACAGTGGATAACTTTTCCAGAGGTAAATGAAATGTTAAATGACATCTTGTTGACAAGCCATTTTATTTGACGTCTTTCTTTCGGTTGATGTGATTATACGAGACATACATTTCAGTAAGTTGTACTGTATCTTTAAACATACTTTCTGATGTTTATTCATGTTTATTTCACACTAGGCTGTCACGCTGCATTTAAGAGCATCAAAATGGCATTACTGTTTGAATTTTGTAATAAAATGTACAGGATTTGAAAGCTGAGACTTTGTTTCTTATCAGAAGTAACAAAGCACAAAGCTCTTTGTGATGATTCAATTGGATAATTTTATTATTGCGTTATTATTGCTTTAACGGGGACATCTTTTTCACACGAGTTTTAGTGGGACATCCTTTTCCGACACCTTTTCATTGACAGAAAATAGTCAGGCCTGATTATCGGCTGTTTTTAAACAATTGGCCGAGGCCGATATGCATATAACTTCTTTTGTTTTCCGATACATTTGTGCATCCCCAATGTATATAGTTACTGAGTTAAAAATAATTTTGCATGTCATAATAAATTAAAATGTCATAGAATCCATTTTAACACTTTTATATGTTAAAAAAATTGGGGTAATGCTTTACAAAAAGGTTTAATGAATTAGGTATCATGAAGTAAATCATGATTTATTAATCTAGGTACGGGGTAATTTAGTATGCTCTTGTTCATAGTTAATTCATGTTTGTTCACAGTACAGTTAGTCATATTAATTTATACAGCTTGAAATGTTAAAATGTATTACTATATATAGAACTCAACATAACCATGAGTAACAAATTATTATTTAATGTTAGCTATCACACTAACTATAATGTACCATGCTACTTAATATTTTGCTGGTGTTTTCAAGAACACATGTATAAACAAGCAATGACCTCTGACCTGCCCATTACTGTGTGTAGGTGTGTGTGTGTGTAATGTTAGACTCCTGTGAGACTCTGATCATTGGAATCTCATTACCAGTCTCTTCACCGGGTGAACTGACCTATATGGCACACAGGTACCAAACATTATTAGCCCTCATTACAGTACCTAACCTCTACAACAAAAACAAATACGCACACAAGTACAGTTACATAAGGTATAGACTCTCCTTCATTAGAGAGCTCAGCGCTCACAGCAGGCTCTGTTCCGTGAGCTTCATACCTCACGGCGGGTTTTGGGTCCTGAACTCACACTGCTCATTATATCCCACCACCACACACCCACATACTTACTGTACAACATCCAGCAGAGATACACACTCATTCTGCATTCAGCCATTGTGCTCAAGTACACACCTCTCCAAATGGCTTTTTAAAACTCTTGTTCAAAACTATTCCTGGAAATTTTAGACAAATAGAAAGAGTTTGGGCTAGGGCTGTCAAATCGATTAATCGCAATTAATCACATCCTAAAAGAAAGGGTTTAGTTTACATTGAGTACATATAAATATACACAGTACACACACATACGTTATGTAAACACATTTTTTTTTGGATGCGATTAATCACAATGAATCGATTTGACAGCCCTAGTTTAGACATTATTCTGAAAAGACATGTATTGTATAAAGGTATGCTACCATTTTAAAGTTTGGGGTCAGAAGGAAATTTTTGATAACACTTTATTTTAAGGCAGGGGTGCCCAAACTTGTATCCAATTAGATACACCTGAACCAGCTAATCAAGCTCTTACTAGGCATAATAGAAAATTCCTAGCAGGTATGGTGAGTCCCTCCCTCCAGGACCAAGTTTGGGCACCCCTGTTTTAAGATATCCTTGTTACACGTGTTACATGTACTTATATTATTATTATAACAATTAATTATTTATAATTACATGCAAGTAACCCCAAGCCAAACCCCAATCTTAACCCTAACCATATAGTAAGTACATGTAGTAAACTATTATTACTCAGTACTGTAACGAGGACACCTTAAAATAAGGTGTAACCATATATTATATTATATTATATTATATTATATTATATTAT
>JAHKKF010404706.1:0-16790 GCA_019740295.1 Labeo calbasu | reverse complement strand
TTTTCTGTACTACTGCTACTAATAATAATTATAATTATACTTATTATTATTATTATTATTATTATTTTTTGCTGCTGCTGCTGCCAATAATAATAATAATAATAATAATAATAATTATTATTATTATTATTGTTGTTGTTATTATTGAGACTAAATAGAATATTTGTGCTTTTTAATGTGTTTTTACTACAGCTGCTGCTAGTACTACTACTACTACTAATAATAATAATAATAATTTGTAAAATAATATTTGCAGAATATTTGTCCTTTTTAGTGTATTTTTTTACCACTGCTGCTAATAGTAATTATATTTATAATTATACTTTTACTTTTATTATTATTATTATTGATTTTTGTATCATCACTTAAAGGGATAATTCACCCAGAAATGAAAAGTCCCAGAAATTTATTTTCCCTCTAGTTGTTCCAAAGCTGTGTGAGTTTCTTTCTTCTGTTAAATACAAAAGAAGATATTTTGAAGAATGTTGGTAACTAAACATTTGTGGATAGCCATTGACTTTTACAGTAAGGAAAAATACTATGGAAGTCAATGGGAAGCACAAGAAAGTGTTCAGTGATAAAGAAAGAAAAAAAATTGGTACAGGTTGGGAACAACTGACAAAACAATTTTTGGGTGAACTATCCCTATAAGCTTTGAGTCATTAGTTAGTCTCTTTTCCTTAAATTCTGACATATGGAACTTTACCCTAAGCATCACAGTAGCTATTCATGTCAGTAGTATCAAATATTTCCTCTATTCGTCCAAACAACAGCTGGTCCGTTCAATCCATCCCAAAGAAGAAACCTGTTTTGTTAAGCCACATGACCCTCTGCACAATGGCAGCTTTTGAGCTCAGGTGTTGTGACCTCTCTCCCCCCTATCCCAAACCACTCCGTTCTCTGTAATGGAGATAAAAAGCATCCCAGCAGCCCAGTGGGGATCGTCGGGGTGGGGGGTAGAGACAGAGCAGAGCTGCCCATCCATGACTCACACACACACTCACACTGGCCTGCTCAACTTGACTAATTGGAGCACGGTCACGTGACGCTCTCCTTCCTCCGCAGATCGGGGGGCAGTGTAAGTGCAAGCGACATGTGTCTGGCAGACAGTGCAATCAGTGCCAACACGGATTCTACAAGCTGCAGTCGGCGCTGGCTGACGGCTGCCGCGCCTGTAACTGCAATACCGCCGGGACCGTGCAGCCAGATATTACCTGTCACCAGGACTCAGGTCAATGCCAGTGCAAGGCAAACGTAATCGGTACGTATCAAGCAGCGTTGCGCCCTCCATCGCTCTTTCGCTCTCTTCTCCCATCCTTCTCTTCCTCTCTCTCCAACTTCTTTTTTCTGTCTCTCAACCTTTCTCTCTGTCTCTCTCTGTTAATTCCCACAAAGCTGATAAGCTGTACAGGGCAAAATATACATATATAAACAGATGAATGAGTATATCTATCTGTCTATCTATCTATCTACCTATGTACACTACCAGTCAAAAGTTTTTGAACAGTAAGATTTTGAATGTATTTTTAAAGAATTCTCTTCTACTCACCAAGCCTGCATTTATTTGATCCAAAATACAGAAAAAACACTAATATTGTGAAATATGTTTACTGTTAAAATAACTGCTTTCTATTTGAATATATTTTAAAATGTAATTTATTCCTGTGACTAAAATTAAATTTTCAGCATCATTACTCCAGTCTTTAGTGTCACATGATCGTTCAGAAAACATAGAAATTAATTATTTTATTTAGCAAGGACGCTTTAAGTTGATCAAAAGTGATAATAAAGACATCTATAATGTTGCAAAAGATTTCTATTTCAGATAAATGCTGTTTATCTAAACTTTTTTATTCATCAAAGAAACCTGAAAAAATTCTACTCAGTTTTCAACATAATAACAATAATACACATATATAGATTTTGGTCTACAGCCGAAATATTTTAAAATTCTAAAATCAAGGGTTTTCTAGACAAGTAAAAATTATTGTCTTGTTTTCAGAAATTTTTAGATATCTGGACAAAAAATATAAGTAAGAAAAGCCTTTTTTGCAGTGTTATAACAACAACAACAATAATAATAATAATAAAACTAAATGAGCAGCAAATGTTTGAGCAGCAAATTAGAATATTAGAATGATTTCTGAAGGATCACGTGACTGGAGTAATGATGCTAAAAATTCAACTTTTAAATCACAGGAATAAATTACATTTTAAAATATACTCAAAAAGAAAAGAGTTATATTAAATATTACAAATATTTAAAAATTGTACTGTTTTTGCTGTATTTTGGATCAAATAAATGCAGGCTTGGTGAGCAGAAGAGACTTTAAAAAACATTACAAATCTTGTAAAAAAAAACTTTTGGCTTGTAGTGTATGTGTGTAACAAAATACTCCATGTTGAAAATATTCCATGTTGTCTTTCAGTAAGTCTTATAATGAATATATAACCAAATTATTTTGACAATGATTGATATTTTCTTTTTTGTATTAGAAATGATTAATTTTCTACTTGTTTGCACTTTAATTTCTGAAATGAAACCATATGAAGCATACAGTAATCGCTCTACTGTGCTTCATGTGTAAATGGCATGATTAAATTGTTTACCATCAGGCTATTTTTTTTTTTTTTTTGGCAAAGCCCTGTTTTTTCCACACATTTATTGTGGAGCAGCCAAAAGGATTTTTCTTCCAGCTTTTCCAGGCATTCCAGGTCCTTTGCGATAAATCTGTTCCATTTTTTCTTCTTCTTTGTACCTTTGAACCGTTTTCTTATGAAATGCAAAAGAATGTTACTTAGAAGATCATGTGTATTGCTAAGCCAGGATATCAAGGGCCACCTCATTTTAATTTTGTAATTCAATGCCAAGTTGATTATAATAAACTGCCCCTGTCTTCCTTATTTTTCACGCTTCTTACAAGACCTGCTTCTTTGTTTGTAGTTCCCACAGGTATTTTTCAGGAATTAGATTTGATTAAGGCAATTTATTACCTCCAGCGCGTTTGAGGCCAGCCGCAGCTTCATAAGGACAAAATTTATCAAGCGTCCAAAGTACTCTGCGTACACAATGTGCTTTGAAATGTTGATGTATGAGAATATTATGCAGAAAAGCATTACTGATAAAATGTGGACTGCGCTCGTACACGTCCCGCTCCATGGGTGCACCAGTGGGCAGTCAAATCCACATATATATTAAAAAAAATATATGTACAAAAATATTATCTTAAGCTTAAAGATTTCCTTGCTTATTTTTACCTGCACTTTGTTGTTAGATTTAGTAATTAATTTCTTATTATGTTCACAGTTGGATAGCGCACAGTTACAGTAGCGTTTTGAGAGTTACACAAATTTTCCAACATCCACAAGCCATGCACACGATGACAAATTGCGGCACCTTTGGCGTGATATTATTGGGGTATTCATCTGTGTCACATTGTGCATTTAACATAATGTTGTAATGAGGTTTAACTGTGGGTAGGGAGCAATATATTAATATCTAAATTCATTAAAGTGGAGCTGTGTAGCGGAATACGCGGCAGCGGAGGAGTGTGGAGTTCTTAGTACTTATGGCTGTAAACGGTTTGCCCTGTAGGCTCTGCTCAGCAACATTAGGAATAGATTACCTGTCAGGAATATGTATGGCGTATTCAAATAAGCACCGCACACATTTTAAAAAACTTGATATGATTTGATTCCACCTAGACCACTTTTTAGGTTCTCCAAATGAGCTGTAATTCTTTTTTAGCCTCATAGTTATTTTTACTTTTCTCCCTTCCTTTGCCTTTCTTGGGTCTTTTAATTTATTTATTTTCCTTTTAGAGAAATTAAGTGTTATGCCCGAGGTGAGTCATTCATCATTGGGAAAGGGGCTCACTTAATGATGACATTACCAATTTCGTTTTTTATTCCTCGTGTAATATTTCACTGATTTATTTATTTGTTTACTATGTACTACAGTGTGTTATGAAATGTGGGTTATGATGTAAAGGCCAAGAGCAAATCAGATGTTGAGTTGGTTGTTTGTGGATGTTAGGGCAAATTTGAATAACTTCAGTTGAACGAAGATAAATGAAATGCTAAAATCTAGAAAAAGAAAACGCATGACTTTTTTTTTTGTTACTAGGTTAGTGCTAGGAGATAATTCAACGGTAAACCGGGTTGAATTACGCACACAGTACCTATCAATATTTTTTTTTTTTACATTCACGTCGTGAATTGAGAAGAGATTCCTGTTAATTGCATACACTTAAGACTAATGGTTAAAGAGCTATTAATAACTAATTATCTAACTTGGCAAATAGACCAACTGTAAACGTCAGTTAACAAAAGCTAGAGACGCTGAAGATGAACGGAAAGAGGTAAAAATACTGTAGCAGGCAGAGCAAAATCACTGTTCATGATGTGCAGAATTATGGAAGAAAATCCTAAATAGTAAATTGAAATTCTCTGAGGGGACTGACTGTCTTCAGAAAAGTTTAGATGGGATTTTCTTTTCGTCTTACCTGCTTATAATGCATATTAATGTAGTATTTAAAAGCGCTATGCTGCTTTGTTTACAGCCGTAATAAAGAAAACGTATCGCTGCTGCTTTTTCATAAGCGCCACCTGCTGTCAGAAAGTGAATTTGCATTCTCATGCAGCCTGTATGGTGTTTTTGTTTCATTCAAATCGTGTTTTATGTAGCATAATTTCACAAACCTAAGGTCAGACCATTCTGTCTGCTTTCAATATTGAAGTTATACAGTTTAATTTACAAAAAAACAGTTCATACGTGTAAGGGTGGTCTGTTTCATTTTTATTGTGAAATTGAGTAAATATCTTTATTTGATATTCACAATTACACTTAAATTGTTTTTGTAAAAAATGGAATCCTGGTAGTAATAACCATGTAAAAAAAAAAAACCTAAAGCATCAGTTGGAAATGGAAAACCATTGGCTATGGGCACAGCTCTTATCTTTTTAAAACTGACAGATTGTAATATTTTGAGAATAAAGTAAAATAAAAATTGAGAATAAAGTCAAAATTATGACAATAAAGTCAAAATGTTTTAAGAATAAAGTCGAAGTGTTTTAAGAATAAAGTGGAAATATTTCAAAAATAAAGTCGAAATTGCGAAAATAATGTTTTATTTTCGTTTTATAACAAAAGTGTTTTGAGAATAAAGTTCAAATATTTTGTAGCAATTAAAGTTATAGCCTAATATTTTGAAAGTACAGCCAGCGCATGCAAATAGCCCAGACTCATTAAATGATACTGTTTGTGAAAATTCCACCACTTACTTCACCAAAATGTCTGTGGCATCCAATCTTTCATTCCTCACATGTATTTAATAAAAAGAATAAAACGTTCTAAAGGTTGAAGTGGACTCCAACTTGTGAACGTATGATATAGTGTTGTCCTTTCTGAGTTATATAAGTGACTATTTCAAGCTGTTTTATTCATGGTATAATACGGTAAATGATTGGACATAATATTTAATGTCTTCTATTCATTATTTGTAGTACGCATGGCACCCAGTAATCGCAATTTGTGCTTTGTTGCTTTGTTGCTTTTAAAACACAACTCAGCCTTTCAAATTCTGTCAGTTTTATCACAAAATACAAATTATAAATGTGTTTTTTCTTTTTTATTTCAAGTTTATAGCACAATATAAACATAAACGAACACCAGAAGGGATGAAAGAAAAACAGTATAGTCTAATTTAATGAAATGAATGTCTTATTGTAATCAGAAAGAAGACTGATTAACATTTTGCTTAAACTAAGGCAAATACAGCGATCTGTCGCGCCACATTAAAGAGCGTGAAAAACACATTATTGTAATAACATATTGTTTGTATTTCGCTATAAAACTGACAGATTTTGAAAGCTGAGACTTCGGAATTTCTCCCAGTGCTCCAAATTCAGGCCATTTGCATGAGCAATAGGCTACAGTATACTCTCAAAATATTATAACTTTAATCTCGTAATCGCAACGCATGCATTTTCTTAATTTTGGCTTTATTTTCAAAATATTTTACTTTATTCTCAAAAAACTTTGACTTTATTCTCGAAACATTTTGACTTTATTCTCATAATTTTGACTTTGTTCTTGTAATTTCAATTTTGTTCTCGAAATGTTATGACTAATCTTGTAAAACGCATTCTAATTTTTGTTTTATCTTTCCAAATAGCTCCTAAAATCCTGCTTACAGGGATAGTTCACCCAAAAATAAAAATTCTGTCTTTGATTACTTTGTTTGGAACAATGTGAGGGTGAGTAATTAACGACAAAATGTTCATTTTTGGGTAAACTATCCCTTTAAGTACCTCCTAGGGTCCTAATTGAGAATAGAACTAATAGTGTTCTCCTCTTTCTTTACTTAGGTCTATCCTGTGACCGTTGTAACTACGGCTTCAAATTCCTCAATCGCACAGATCCCGACGGCTGCGTTCCCTGTGGCTGCGACCCACGGGGTTCTCTACACCAGTTCTGTAATCCTTTCACCGGCAAGTGCGAGTGCAAAGATGGCGTACAAGGCCTCCTTTGTGACACCTGCATCCCTCACTTCTACAGTCTGAACGGTAGTGGAGTCTGCCTGCCCTGCGACTGCAATCCGAACGGCTCCGTCCCCAGTACCTCTTGTGATGCCGTAACCGGACAGTGCAAATGCAAACCTCACACAGAGGGCCGGCAGTGTGACGTGTGTCGGGATGGATACCACAGTCTGGACGGCAGCAACTCTTTGGGCTGTCTGCCTTGCCAGTGTGAGTTCAGAGGCACGGTGAACGGCTCAGGTGTGTGCGACAAGATCACGGGCCAATGCATGTGTAAAAACAACATAGAGGGACTGCGGTGTAATCGATGCTCCTTTCACACTTACAACCTGAGTTCTGCCAACGCCACGCATGGATGTCAACCATGTCACTGTGACCACATGGGCACCGTGCCTGCGACCGTGTGCGACCCTGTTAGCGGTCAATGCGTCTGCCTGCCCACACGCTACGGCCGTGACTGTGGAACCTGTAAACCAGGTTGGTGCTTTCAGTCTGATTTAAATCTCTTAGTATGTGCGTATTTTGTAAGCTCATTATGCTGTGTTGGCAATGCCAGTGAAGTCATCGCTTTTGTTTTTACCGCGATTCCCAGCCCTTGCGCGTCGCATTTGAAGTATCTGCGTAAACATCTTTTGAATTACAAAGCACTCTCTTCTTTTTCTTTACTAATGACTCCCTCGCATTTTGTTCTTGGCTCCGCAAGCTGCTGCATTGTTTTGTTATTCCTTTTTCCCTAGATTGTGCCTGGGAATTGAGTGTATTTGGCAGTCACTTTGGCCGATGGCGTTTAACTAGCATAGCTACAGGCCATTCCTCATGTAACCTCAATCAACCCCCTCAGTGGCTGTTGGGCCGGCGCTGGCCTCATGACTCAAGTGCACTTTAGGGGGTGGAAATGTTTGCACTTCCCTTATTCTTTGCAGCATGGTAAGTGCTAGAAATGCACTGCCAGGGGCTCAAGGGTCAGTGTGGCTAGATCAGCTGTGCCAGTTGGTCCCTTTGTCTTCGTAATGAAGATTAACCCTCGCTGTTTACTGTAAAAACAACTTTTGCATGCCAAGCACTTCCAAGTCGTCCAGTACCACACAATTGCACACAAAAAGTATTCTCGTAGCTTTATAAAATTACGGTTGAGCCACTGATGTCACATGGACTATTTTAACAATGTTCTTACTATCTTTCTGCGCCTGGACCGTGTCAGTTGCGTTGCTGTCTATGCAGGGTCAGAAAGCTCTCGAATTTGTTTAAAAACATTTTGTGTTCCGAAGATGAACAAAGGTCTTATTGGGGTGAGTATCAGTACAGCTAAGCACACTTCATTTTCAAGGTTAGCCATGATGGGTAACCAGTCAAACCAGTATGGCCAACTTGTATCTGGTCTAAGCTATTTTTTCCAGCAGGGAGATCATGCTTCCCACCATCCACCAATGAGCCTATGCATATGATATGAGGGTACTAAGCTCGCGTGGTAACCAGACAAGGATGTACGGCCAACCCTCCCCTAGCTTGTGCCCCCCCCACACATGATGAAATAATGCGGGCGTACCTGCTGCTCACCAAAGCCTCGGCCGCCCATGCCGGCACATAAAGCATGTGTACGGAGAGTGGGGCTGGCAGGAGTAAATTGAAAGCACAGGGAGTGGGGGGAGATCCATTTGGAGGAGGGTGGGGGGACTGATGACTGTGTTTCTGCAGGCCCTCCCCCGGCTCCCCTCACGGAGCCACTCTGTCGTATTTCACCGGAGGGGAAGCAGCCTGTGATTGAAACATCTCAAACTCAGCGCCCCCTGTCTGATTGATGCGCGCAGGAGCCTGACGGAGCCCTTGAGATTCAACTCGTACTTTATTCTTAAGAAGATATAGACAGAAAGTGGACCAGGACACTCTTAAAGAGACAGTTCACCCAAAAATTAAAATGACCTCACCCTCAAGCCATCCTAGGTGTGTATGACTTTCTTCTTTCAGACGAATGCAATCAGAGTTATGTTAAAAAATGTCCTGGCTCTTCCAAGCTTTTTAATGGCAGTGAATGGCTGTTGAGATTTTGAAGCAAAGTAAAGTGCATCCATCCATCATAAAAAAGTGCCCGGAAAGGCTTCTGTGTACAACCAGTTGGCGCAAGCTAGAATAAAGTGATGATTATATTTTAAATGTGGATATTATCTTGATTCCCTACAGGAATTGTAGCGAATTGTTTTCTACCCCCTGGAGCTGTGTGAGGCACTTTTTTATTATGGATGGATGCACTTTATTGAACTTGTTTTGGACTGATGAAGAGAAACACCCGTCTATCACCATTCTAAAGCTTGGATAATTTTTAATATAACTCCGACTGGATTCGTCTGAAAGAAGGAAGTCATATAAATCTAGGATGCCTGGAGTGTGAGTAAATAATGGGCTAATTTTCATTTTAGGTTGAACTATCCCTTTAATAAAGGCCTTCGGAAGCAAATCGATGCATTTTTTTGTAAGAAAAATATCCACATTTAAAACTTTATAAACCGCAAGAGAGTGATGTTCCAGAAGAAGCTTAAGTTGAGAACATGCTAGTCTTGCAAGAACCAAATTTTGTTTACAACAAAGGAAAACCAATGTCCTTGTGGTTTATATCAAAATCCTCCATTATATTTCTTTATCAATTCTCATTTTGTTTTTCTAAGTGCTGGTAGTTTGTTTTGCTATGTACTGGTAATTTGTTTTGCTCTCTCCTCTGCATGTCCGGGTTTATCACGTGTTCGCCTACGTCCTACATCATTCACTGGAGCACCATTCTCCCATGCGTGTACGACAGTTTGCGGAAGCTAGAGATTACGGTTTATTAAGTTTTAAATATGGATATTTTTCTTACACAAATGCATCACTTTGCTTCAGAAGGCCTTTATTAACCCTCTAGAGTGGCGTGGAGCACTTTTTATGATGGATGGATGCACTTTATTGGACTTGAAAATCTTGAAAACACCCATTCACCCCCATTATAAAGCTTGGAAGAACCAGGACATTTTTAATGTAATTCTGATTGTAGTCATCTGAAAGAAGAAAGTCATATACAACTAGAATGGCTTGAGGGTGAGTAAATCATGGGGTAATTTAAATTTTTTGGGTGGAATATTTTTCCCCAAACTGAATACCTGCTTACCTTTCCATCTTTTGTGAAACTCGAAAGGAGATTTTATGCAGAATATCTTTTTTCTCACAAAAAAAGTAATAATGATATACCGTACTTATTCCCTTAAAGGGACAGTTAATACAGAAATGAAGTCTCAGTCGCCATTTACTGACCATCATTCCGTCGTTCAAAAACTGTATGACTTTCTTCTGTGGAACTAGTAGTTAATGAGAGGGCTCACAATAAAATGTATAATGAGTCTGTTTTTTTCGCATTATGTGTCATTGCAGGTTTCTTCCTGTCTGAGGCGGGGCTCAGCGAGTGTGAAGTGTGTGAATGTCACTCAGTCGGAGCGGTGGGGCAGGTGTGCGCTGCTCACTCAGGGCAGTGTGTGTGTGCTCACCCATCACTGACCGGTCGCAGATGCGACCAGTGCCAGGATCTCTTCTTTGGCTTCGATCCAAGTGTTGGCAGGTCAGTGCTATAGTCTGACACCTTTATCTCGGTCATGTTCCAGAAAGACGTTTTCATTTATTACCATGCATCGAGATATATCTTCAAGTAAAAAAGACCAGTGTAAATCACCATCGAAAATGACTCCAGACCTCCCTCCCGTCACCGAGACTGAACACTAGTGAATAAAGCCCATTTAGAAAATCATGCACATCACTTTTCATAGCGATTTGAGCCAGTTAGCTGCTTACTGGCCCACGGGTTCAGACAGAGCCAGCAAAGGTCAAATTAGCCATTAAAGTCTCCCGCCTCTAAACGAGGCTGCATTTTAATACTCTCTGCATAGTTGATTTGTTGGATACATCAATTAGGTTGTAAATACATCATATGTTAGCTGTCTTAATGATATACTCCAAAGCAGCTCCCCAGCTTGAACATATGGCCTAAGTTGGGGATGGAAAACTTGGCATTCTCGGGACTCAGTGGATTGGAAAATTATTTTTCTTCCTCTTTTTTCGTTTCCTACACACGGCAGATTTTCTTTTGATGATTTTTATGTTTAAGTCTTGGTTTGGTTGAAGTCTCATTGAATGACCTTCCTGAAGGCTTGCAGGAGATATTTAACTACCCCAGCCACGCTGGGTGAATAAAAGGAACAGTGGGGGACATCGTCAACGCTTCCCATATCAACCATCGTTTACCTTTTAAGCATTTCCCCCCTCAAAATAAAAAATATGATGTTGGGATGCACAGTAGGCAGGGGGAACATTAATTGTTGGCTGGTGAGATGCAAATAGCGTGAGCGTGTGTTTTCGATGCATCAACAACAGGGCTACCGGACATCACAAATTGTTAATCCATACGAGTCGTGACAGATCACTGCATACGCAATCCATCCAGCTGCACTCGTTCGCCCGGTAAGGATGAAAAATGAACTATTTAAACTGATTAGAGGGGAAGCTTGAACTGCATCAGGAGATCCTACACAATAAAGATTTCTTTATCTAAATATTATAAACTCATTTGTCTGCCCCGGAATCAATAAGACGATGCGTCTTATTTTGTTTTCTTATATTGGGTCGTTCGCTGCGGACCACCTAATAGAGGTAGTTAAAAACCCACAATATGGTTAGGGAAGATTAGCCATCACAGCAAATGACAGTGCTGCTTGCCTAATCATTTAACCTTGGAGGAAAACGCAAGTTTCATTTTACAGAATCGTAGGTCATATTCATATCTGTTGCTAGTCAGATTCCTTGTCTGCAAACTTTCCAGCTCTGTTTGCAACACCTGTTCTAGACATTGAGGCGCAATCTGGAGTCATTTACTTTGATAGCTGCAAGCTATTGGTATATCTCAAATAGGGAGAATGTAAGCATGTGGAACTTAGCAATATTGGTACTTTGATACCTCAATTGGCTTCATTTTTGCATGACGAAGAGAAAAAAAGTTCACCGTCTCCTTCCGAGGAGTCAAGGTCGAACCACATTGGGAAACGGGTGGCTTAGCCCAAAACGCCCCTCTAGTTGACAGAACAAATTTTCAGCTCATTAAGAGTCTGTGGCTTTTATCAGCTGCTTTCGAGGGTGTCAGGCGCTTGGCCCCCACATCACCCGCTGCTGGCCCCTCAGGGCCTTTCCTCCTCCATCCCCTACACCCCTCCCAGAAGTGTCACTGACAGGTGCATCTGTGAATGCCTCCATTTAGGCAAAGTGTCCCCCTCCCAACACTTCCCTCGGAGTAACGCGCACTAACACGCACACATTTACTTTTTGCAACTCTTCGTATCTTAGACAGTCGGGGTGTTTCACAGTTTTTTGTAAATAGAACTGGACTTGTTACTTTTGGTTAATTACCTGATTTCATGTCCTCTACAGACATGGACAATGTCACAAGAAGTGATACTGTTTTTTATCTTATGAAAATGGTTTTTGTGTCTCTTGTGATCTACATGTGTCTAGGTGTGAGCCGTGTGGATGTGATCCTGCCGGGGGATTCAATGGCACGTGCCAGCCCCAGACAGGGCAGTGCCTGTGCAAGCCTTATGTGACCGGAGATAAATGTGACGTATGTGTGGAGGGAGCCGGTCATATGGATTCAAACAACTACCTGGGCTGCAGTAAAGGTCTGAATAAATATGTATTTTAAATATGTATTAATAGCAGTGTTATTTTATACATTTTAATGAGTATTATTGTTATTTTTATAAATTATTTTAATTTTTTTATCCTTTAAAATATGTTTATTTTTTAGTACTTCAATAATAGTATTTTATTACTTAAACAGAAGTTTATTTTATGTAACTTTTTTGCCAAGGCAACATTTATGTTTGTTAGTTGTTTTTTTTTTAGTTTTAGTTTACAATAACAACACTGATGAATAAGCAAAAAATGAAAATAAAAAAAAGTCTATCTATGTGAATATATTGTGTATGTGTGTGTGTTTGTGTATACACTACCAGTCAAAAGTTTTTGAACAGTAACATTTTTATTGTTTTTTGAAGATTTCTTTTTCGGCTCACCAAGCCCGCATTTTTTTGTTCCAAAATACAGCAAAGGCAGTAATATTGTGAAATATTTTTACTGTTTAAAAGTGTAAAAGTATACATTTTAAAATATAATTTATTTTTGTGATCGAAGCTAAATTTTCAGCATCAATACTCCAGTCTTCTGTGTCACGTAATCCTTCAGAATATTCAGAATACATATCATTCTAATGTGCTGATTTGCTATTCAAGAAACATTTTAATTTTATTATTATTATCAATATTTAATAATAAATTTATAAAAGACATTTATACACATGCTGTTCTTCTGAACTTTCTATTCCTCAAAAAAAAATAAAAAAAAAAATGAAAAATTCTACTCAGCTGTTTTCAACATAATAATAATAAATGTATTTTGAGCAGCAAATCAGAATATTAGAATCATTTCTAAAGGATCATGTGACTGGAGTAATGATGCTAAATAAATCAGCTTTGAAATCACAGGAATAAATTACATTTTAAAATATATTAATATAGAAAGCAATTGTTTTAAATAGTAAAAATATTGAAAAATCTTGCTGTTCAAAAACTTTTGACTAGTTGTGTATGTATATATAATTCACAGCTGATTTGAGTAGTTTTAATTTGGCATGTTCCAAAGCTAACGGCACAACAGTGCATTAAGCATAATGACACATAGAGCAATAAAAATACAATTGAACGACACTGAACTGTTTTTGTTGATACTTTCAATATTAAGTAACATATATATTTAACTCTAATCAGCAGAATGCCATGATATCTAAATTTGGCATAAATTAAAGGCTATTGGCTAACAAAAGAACAAGCCTGTTTATATATCTTATATATCTTATTTACACAGAAAAAAAATATCTGTCAAACTATATAATTTTGAGGATCTTTATTTGAACACTTCAATAGTTAAATATTAAAATCCTTTGGCTCAAAACACAATTTGGCTCATAATCAGCAAAATTCCTTTTTAGATCACATCAAAGAGTTTCTTTATTGTAGAGACTGTAATTTAAATGCAGATTTCCCCAATATAGTCAAATTGCTTTGTAAGTTTAATGCAAGAGAGGCATACGTAAGGTCAGAACTCACTGCCGTCACTCAACTGCTGTGGTATTTACGTTAGACTGTGGAATTTATTACATACTTTATTCAAAATACTTGCCCAGGAGCTGACACTCAAATTTAATCATGTTGCATCCTTATGTTTTAGCTGAACATTTCTATTTAATACATATATATCTCTCTCATGATCTAATGCCGTTCCAGTGCATATTTACATTATAAACATTCAGCATGTGTACGAGTTGTGTAAGGTGACCTGTTTATGGGTCTGTATGTGTTTAGAGCATCCAGCACTTAACCTCACGGAGACTCTTAAAGCCCTAATGTGCCCCTCCAGTACAGTGTTTTTATTAAGTTAGCATTTTTTAACTGGTAACAAATGATTGTTGCTCTAGTGTATTCATAGTCCATTTCCCTTGTTAGCTAGTAGTTTTGGTGCTTTAACCTTGTGTCTTCCATCTCTTTAGATCTGTTTCACAATGCAGATTTATCACCAATATGAGTCGGCTTATACTCTCCCATTCCTGTTTAGATCCCCAGCAGCAGCCTCCTCCCCTCGGCCGGGTTCTGAACTCCACGGCTATAGAGCTGAGCTGGAGAGCCCCTGACTCCCCCAACAGCAATGAACTGATGTACACACTGCTTCGAGACTCAGAGATCATCCATGTCAGCCACAGCCAACACCCATTCGGTTAGTCTTTATGGAGTATATAAAATACGGAATTAAATGATACTTTGTTGATATTCGGAGCACAAATAAAGATATTTTTGATGAAATCTGAAAGCTTTCTGACCCTGTAGACAGCAACACAACTGACACATTCAAGGCCCAGAAAGGTCATAAGCATATTGTTAAAATAGTCCATGTGACATCAGTAGTACAACCTTAATTTTATGAAGCTACGGGAATACTCTTCTTCTGTCTGAACTATCCCTTTAATTATCAGTATCACAATTCGTTTGACAGCTTCTTTGTTTTCTTTCTCATACAGGAACTGTGTATTACACAGATGCTGATTTGTCTCCTTACACGGCATATTCTTACCAGCTCATCACCAGTAATATCCGTGCTAACACCAGCAGCGCTACGGTCAGCTTACGCACCCTGTCTGCTGTACCCGAGCAGGAGGAACTCCAATTAACCATTGTGGGTCGAGCCAAGCCCACCAGTGCCTCCTTTAACTGGACAGATCCTTTAAACACCACTGGTCCAGTGGACAGCTATACCCTGAGCTCAATACATGATCTGACCGGAGAGGAGAGGATCCACTACACAGGACTTCAAACAGAGGCTACTGCTGATGAGCTGCAACCCTTCACTCGATACAACTTCAGTGTGCAGGCTTGTACTGATGGAGGCTGCGCTCGCAGCGAGAGTCTGATCGTACTTACCGCTCAGATACCTCCACAGCAACAGCCTGCACCCACAATCACAATCTTAGGGCCATCTCAACTCAGAGTGGACTGGGAACCCCCTGTGTTACCTAATGGTATTGACACACTTAGATCATATTTCACTATTTTAGATTATTTTTGACAGGGCCACTTAGGGCCACATTAAGGCATGAGCATATGCCAGTGTAGTCTTGCGTAGCCAGACCTTCAGATTGACTGCAGAAGGTCTGGGAACCTTGGCTGCTTTGAGGCCATATGACTGACAGGTATTGTTTCATTGAGCCACGTCATGTTTGAGGCATGGAAATGTCCTCGCAATAACAGACCGGAGTGTAAATTTCACTAACTTAACATATAGCGTTAAGTTGATTCTTGTTCTTCCATGAGGGGGTTTGGCGACACAGCATCTTTGTTTCCATGTGGAATGTTAAAGAATGCAACACACACGCCTCTTGGAAATTCTGTACACTTCAGCCAATCAGATGACAACTTTGAAACTCCTAAAGCGTTTCAAATTTTATGTGCCATATGAATCAGACGTTCAGACCAACGGTCTGTGAGCATGATATCTGAGGCTGAGACTAATGACTCTCAACTTTTTTTTGACATGAAGGCCCCTATTGTCCAACACATAATATTTGAAGGTCCCTTATATAAACTATAATAATATTTGAAATATTTAGGTATTTTAACCACAGTTTTTATTGGTTCCAGAAGTACTTTAATAAAACAATAGTTTTTGAGGAGGGATAAAAGAGGTAAATATTCCATTCACACCTAATGTGACCCTGGACCACAAAACCAGTCATAAGTCGCACAGGTATATTTGTAGCAATAGCCAACAATACATTGTTTGGGTCAAAATTATCAATTTTTCTTTTATGCCAAAAATTATTAGGATATTAAGTAAAGATCATGTTCTATGAAGATATTTTGTAAATTTCCTACCTTAAATATATCAAAACTTAATTTTGATAAGTACTATTTGTGTTGCTAAGAACTTCATTTCAATATTTTAATTTTTTTGCACCCTCAGATTTTCAAATAGTTGTTGGCCAAATATTGTCCTATCCAACAAACCATACATCAATATTTTTATCAATACTAGTTGTCGTTTATTTTAAGCATCAGTCGACTATTTGTCGCACATTTATTATTAAACCATATAAATAATAATAATGAGCCTACATCGACTAATTCGTGCTCAAGCGCATGCAAAAAAAAGCACACCAGCAGATATAATGATTATAAATGTGTCAGGGAAAAACAGCAAGGAGTCTGCTTTAACATTTTAAGAATGTATTGATAAACTAGTACTTTCTTTGTTTTCAGTGATACTGACTCAGATTACATAATCTGAGAATATTTGTTTTCTATTTGAATAGGTTCATTTAAAAGTAGACATTTCACTCTCTATAGATATATATTCATGCCTGTAAGGCAACTATATACAGAGTTTTTGGCAGAAAGCGCATCCTGTTTTCTTTCATTATTTTACAATAGCGCAACGTTCGTTGTTTTTCTAAATGTACACAAATAAACGTAGAGTCTTTGCAGATTGAGCGGCAAAAAGATTACAGATTGAGGGGCAATGTAAAGTTTCTACTACTAACACATTTTAGATAATAAGCCATATTTAAGGTTGATAAGGTCAATGATAGGTCAGCGTTTGGATGTTCTGCACGATGTACTATATTACTACATAAACCAGCC
>JAHKKF010404703.1:0-14853 GCA_019740295.1 Labeo calbasu | reverse complement strand
ATTATGAGAAAAGATGCCGAAATGTCGAAGATGTCTTTACCGACAAGATGTTGTTTCAACAAGAAAAAGATGTTTTAACGACATAACATCAAGTTATTGCGAGAGATGTCAATTTAACGACACATCTCAGTATGAGAAAAGATGTTTTAACAACGTATCTTGTTATTATGAGAAAAGATGACGTTTTAACGAGAAAAGATGTTTTAATGACATAAGAAAAAGATGTTTGACAAGATGTCGTTTCAACAAGAAAAAGATGTTATTTTAACGACATCTCGTTATTGCGATAAAAGATGACGTTTTCACAAGAAAAAGATGTTTTAACCACATAAGATCAAGTTATTGCGAGAGATGTCACATTAACGACACATCTCGTTATTATGAGAAAAGATGTCGTTTTAATGACATATCTTGTTATTATGAGAAAAGATGACATTTTAGCGAGAAAAAGATGTTTTAACAACATAACATCAAGTTATTGTGAGAGATGTCGCTTTAACGACATATCTCGTTATCACGAGAAAAGATGTCATTTTAACAGCATAACATCTCATTATTACGAGAAAAATGACACTTTTACCAACATCTCATAACAAGAAAAGATGTCATTCACAGAAAAGATGTCGTTGTAACGACATAACATCAAGTTATTATGAGAAGAAATTGTTGTTTTAACAAGAAAAAGATGTTTTAACCATATAACATCAAGTTATTGCGAGAGATGTCACATTAACGACACATCTCGTTATTATGAGAAAAGATGTTGTTTTAATGACGTATCTTGTTATTATGAAGAAAAGATGACCTTTTAGCGAGAAAAATATGTTTAAAAACATAACATCAAGTTCTTGTGAGAGATGTCGCTTTAACGACATATCTCATTATCACGAGAAAAGATGTCATTTTAACAGCATAACATTTCATTATTACGAGAAAAGATGACGCTTATACCAACATCTCATAACAAGAAAAGATGTCATTCACAGAAAAGATGTCGTTGTAACGACATAACATCAAGTCATTATGAGAAGAAAATGTTGTTTTAAGAAGAAAAAGATGTTTTAACGACATAACATCTCATTATTACGAGAAAAGATGACCTTTTAATGAGAAAAATATGTTTTAACAACATAACATCAAGTTATTGTGAGAGATGACGCTTTAACGACATATCTCGTTATCATGAGAAAAGATGTTGTTTTAACAACATAACATCTCGTTATTACGAGAAAAGATGACATTACCTTGTTATTATGAGAAAAGATGACGCTTTACCAACATCTCATTACAAGAAAAGATGTAATTCGTGAAAAAGATGTTGTAACGACATAACATCAAGTTATTATTAAGTTATTATTAAGAAAAGATGTTGTTTTAATAAGAAAAATGTTTTAATGACATACCATGTTATTGAGAAAAGATGTCACAGTTAATGATATCTTGTTATTACCAGAAAAGATAGCGTTTTAACGAGAAAAAGATGTTTTAATGACAACATCAAGTTATTGCGAGAGATGTTGCGTTAACAGTATATCTTTATTACGAAAAAAGATGTTGTTTACAACAAAACAACTCGTTATTACGAGAAAAGATGTCGCTTTAACAACATATCTTGTTATTATGAGAAAGGATGATGCTTCACCGACATCTCATTATTACAAGAAAATATGTCGTTTTAACAAGAAAAAGATTTTTTAACGACAATACATTGTTATTATGAGAAAGATGTCACATTTAACGACATATCTCATTATTACGAGAAAAGATGTCATTTTAACGACATATCTTGTTATTATGAGAAAAGATTACACTTTACCGACATCTTTTTATTACGAGAAAAGATTACGTTTTAACTAAAAAAAATATGTTGTTTTAACAACATAACATCTTGTTTTTACGAGAAAAGTAACATTTTAATGAGGCATCTCATTATTATAAGAAAAGATGTCAATTTAACGAGAAAAAGATGTCGTTTAACAACATAACATTTTATTATTATGAGAAAAGATATGATTTTTGTTTTAATCAGATGTTTTAACAGCATAACATCAAGTTATTATGAGAAACGATGTTGCATTAACAATGTCCTTATTACAAGAAAAGATGTTTTAACAACTTAACATCTTGTTATTGTGAGAAAATATGTTGTTAAACTGACATAACATCTCGTTATTATGACATAATTGAGTGAACAAATATATGTGTGTCACCATAATAATTTGATGTATTACTTTCCATTTCTCTGTTATTTTATGTAAAATTTATAGCAATGAAAATTGTTTTGGTGTAGAAAATGTAGTCAAATTGAAAATATTACATATTCAAATCTACTACATACACAAGGCATAAAAGAACCAATGACGTTAAAGGTCATGGGCATCAAACAATTGTCAGATTATGCGTGAATGCAAAACTGCGGCGCAGTGTTATGGATAAAAGGAGTATGAACATTCTTCTGAATATCTTATTTCATGTTCCATGGAGGAAAGAAAGTCTCACAGGTTTGGAAATAACAAGAGTGTGTAAATAATAGACTGGCAGAATATTAATTTTTAGGTGAACTTTTCCTTTAATGCCCTGACCCGATTCTTCATTTGAAAAAGAAACAAGTTTTTCCTGGTCTTGACATTCTCTGAAGGGAGAAACTGTTCCTTTCTGACATCCCGAAGGTACTTATTTCCTTGGTAAATTAGCTGTGGTTTTGGGTTTAATATTAAGTCCGTCCATAGAGATGTGCTCGCTGGACCTGTGGGTTTGGTGCAGCAGGAGTCTGTTGCCAGGCTGAAGGCTGTTGTGAGTGGAATAAAATGTTAATAGATTAAAAGATTATAGCCGCAGCACAGCATCTGCGTCCCTCAGGTAAAGTCTTTTAAAGTGCTTTTGATTTAATGCAATCAAAACAAATGCAGCTGCTAACACAAATAGACAGCGAAAAAGACGCGGTTTTGTATTGAATCCATTAGAATAGAGGCTGAGATTGCTAGACCGTGTTCCTGAACTGGAGTTTAATACCATCAACAGAAGGGAACATTAAGGTAGAATTTGTTTGCCCGTGCATTTGGGCAAACATTTTGTTCTTTTGTTGGATATTAATAAAAACAGTAGACTGTCTGCAGCCTTATAAAACAGTGATTAAGGATTCTCTCTGTGACCTTCAGATTGATTGTTGATTCCTGTATTTAATTTATTTATTTTTAATATTTCATTAACAGAAATCTCATCCCAAATTAAATTTAATTATATAATTAGAATTTAATATATAGTTTTAATTCTGTATTTTTTAATAACATTTTATTTTTATTTAAAGTTTTAGTAATTTTGTTGTTTTTTTCAAAATAGTTTTCGTTATTTATTTATTTATTTATTTTAGTACAAGTTAAAGGGTTACTCCACCCCAAATGAAAATTTTGAATTAATCACTTACCGCCATGTCGTTCCAAACCCGTAAAAGCTTCGTTCGTCTTCGGAACACAATTTAAGATGTTTTGGATGAAAACCGGGAGGATTTTGGCTGTCCCATTGACTACCCAAAAAGAAGGGCATCGTCAAATAGCCCATCTGTCATCAGTGGTTCAAACTGAATTTTATGAAGCGACGAGAATACTTTTTGTATGCAAAGAAAATAAAAATAACGACTTCATTCAACAATTCGTCTCATCTGCATCACCGTAGCGCCATTTTGGATAGTATCCTCTGTACGGAAACAGCGTACGCTGGTCTCTGTCAGTTGCGTCACGCGGATACGTTTTCTCCGTTTATTTACGCTTTGATCCGAACGAAAACAGCGTATCCGCGTGACGCAGCTGACAGAGAACAGCATAAGCTGTTTGCGTACAGGGAATACTCAAAATGACGCTACGGTGACGCGGAGGAGACGAACTGTTGAATAAAGTCGTTGTTTTTGTTTTCTTTGCGTACATAAAGTATTCTTGTAGCTTCGTAAAATTATGGTTGAACCACTGATGGCAGATAAACTATATTGACGACGTCTTTCATACTTTTCTGGGTCTTGACAGTGGTATTTACCTGTCAGTCAGTGGGACAGTTTCAAACCTCCCGGTTTTCATCAAAAATATCTTACATTGTGTTCCGAAGACGAACGAAGCTTTTACGGGTTTGGAACGACATGGGGGTAAGTGATTAATAACAAAACTTTAATTTTGGGGTGGAGTAACCCTTTAAACTAAATGAAAATGAGATATGTTGCTAGCTGAAATACCTTTACGTTCATTTATTTATTCAGTTATATATTTTTTCAATGCATAACCAAAATCTTAATGACCCTAAAATTATTTTCTTATTTTTCAGTTGGTTTTGGGGTGAAATATGAACCAAATATATTTTCTGTGCATTCCGTCCCACTGAAATACTAGTTATTTATGCAGTTTGCTGCATATACCATGTTACACACTTCCTTCATGTGTGTAATGAATGATTGAATGGATGAGTGGTTGCATTTCCTCTCTATTTACCTTTTATATGTGTCTCTCAGACCTCTTTACATCTGATATCGACATGTATTTCATATCCAGAGAGTATCCGGATATTATTTAGCTGGATTGCATGAATTCCTTGCACTCCAGTGCTTTTCCATCACGATTTGAATAGAGATCCGATCGCACTTATCTACAGAAACCTCCACTTATATATTACCTACTTAGTTGTGCTGTGTGCGATTAATAAAAACACCCTTTGCGGAACATATTTTTTGTGTACATTTACATCAGCCAAATTTCTCTTTTTGATTCAGTCACTGAAAATGCATGTTAATGCCAAATGTGAACAGGGCCTGCCTGTGTTAAATTGTCAACGTATCCCTCTGTCTACATGCATTTTTCCTCTCATGTTTCATTCATTTTCATCTTCTCTGCATTTTCCAGCCTTGGACTACAGTGAGTAACATAAAATATGCTGCATTTCCCTGCAGTGCTCTTTCTTACACATTTCTATCAATGTATTTTAGAATCCCTCTTGACTTACATTTGTAGTTTGTAGTTTCTAGTCCTTTTGTAACTGCTCTGTTAGTTTCCTTTATCATTTCATTCGTTTTTATGCCTTGATTTATGCCATACTGCATATTGAAAGGAATATTTAATACTATTTACCATTAAAAAGAAAAAATGCACAGATATGTGTGTAGCACTGTAGTGGATTAAAGCTTTGGTAGTTTGACTAGATAAAACCCTCGCCTCCTGGCTCTAGTGGTTCCTCGTAGTTCTGTCCTCAAAGCAAACAAACACGCTTCTCACGTCCTTCACTTTGAGACTCGCCGTTGTCACAGATCATCTTGATTGATGTTTGAACGAAGATTAGCTGAACAGATTTCAGACTGGTTCATGAGTGCCAGTGTATGATCTTTGTGCTTCGTAGCTGGAAATACACAATTTTTTATGCCAGCTTGCATTCATTGTATTTTTGCTGCATTCCATACAAAGTCAGCTATAGAGTATTCCTACTGAAAGGATTAGTTAACTTCCAGAATAAAAATTTCCTGATGATTTATTCACCCCATGACATCCAAGATGTTCATGTCTTTCTTTCTTCAGTGGAAAAGAAATTAAGGTTTTTGAGGAAAACACTTAGGGACACAGTAGGGATCAGCGGGTTGAAGGTCCAAATTGCAGTTTCAATGCAGCTTCAAAGGTCTCTACACGATCATAGACAAGGAATAAGGGTCTTATCTAGCGAAACAATCAGTTATTTTCTTTAAAAAAAAAAAAAAATAATAATAATAATTTATATACTTTTTAACGTCAAATGCTCGTTTTGCATTAGCTCATGTGTTATTAGTTCTTTGTCTATGCGTTCCAATTCAAAAAGGTAGGATAGGTCAAAAAACTCTCACCTTCTTCTCCAACTTCAAAATCATCCAACATCGTTGTTTAACCTTTTTTTGTAAAGGGCATTTGACTTTCTTTGCACGTTCACTTTGTAAACTGGGTCAGTGTTTGTTACGTGTGACCTTTCCAATGTGATTACGTAATGCGTGAAGTCAAGCTAGTGCAAGACGAGCATTTGTGGATTGAAAGTATATAAATTTGTAGGTTTTTTTTATCGTTTCGCTAGATAAGACCCTTATTCTTTGGATGGGATCATGTAGAGCCCTTTGAGGCTGCATTGAAACTGCAATTTGGACCTTCAACCTGCTGATCCCCATTGAAGTCCACTATATGGAGAAAAATCCTTTTCCTCAAAAACCTTAATTCCATTTTGACTAAAAAAGGAAAGACATGAACATCTTGAATGACTAATTCATTAAGTAAATTTGTGGTTTTCAATGCTCCTATAGTGTATGAGTGCAGAAAAATAAAAATGTCTTTTATATTAAACAAAAGTCTGCCAGAATTGGTACAATTATTTGTTCAGCACAATCACTTCGGCAACATTTGTACCATATTTAGTCTATTTAAAAAATATAATAATTTAATGTGCTTTCATTCAATAAATATCCAGTCATTAAAATGTTCATTTAAAAAATACAGAAAACTGTAATAAAAAAGAAAGAATCTGAATGCTTCATACACTGCTTGAAGGAGATCCCATAATAATAATATGACCTTATCATGCCAAATGGCAACAGGTCAAACAGGCTGACAAATGGTCAACAGGTCAAACAGCTATTTATTATCACATCAGTTGTTGTGCTTTTGCATCCACCAAAGTGTCCACCAATTTTTCAGGTGCATAGTGAACAGCAGATGTGGTTTAGAAGAAAATGTCTTTGATTACCAAGAAAAAAGCTAATTAGTTGTCTTTTACACATCTTTACCATCAAAAATTAGCATGTTATTGGTTTTTAAGTGAATATTTATCATATAAACTAATTCCTATAATAACTGTGTTATGCTTTTCTAAATAAGAACCTGGAAATTCGATATTCTAAATCAAACATAGCATAATGTTTCCTGACGTATTAGTAAGAATATTTGTGACCCTAGACCACAAAACCAGTCATAAGGGTCAATTTTTGGAAATTGAGATTTATGCCTAACCTTAAAGCTGAAAAAATGATTTGAAAATCTATTTGAAAATCTGGAATCTGAAGGTGTAAAAACATATAAATATTGAGAAAATCACCTTTAAAGTTGTCCCAATGAAGTTCTTAGCAATGCAAATTACTAATCAAAAATTTGATATATATATATATATGATAGGAAATTTACAAAATACCCTCATGGAACATGATCTTTACTTAATATCCTAATGATTTTTGGCATATACAGTGTACTTTTGGCTATTGCTACAAATATACCTGTGCTACTTAAGACTGATTTTATGGTCCAGGGTCACATTTGTCACAGAAGTCCTGACTGAGAGTGTTTGCTTTAGCTTCCTTAAAGCTTGTGTGCAAATTTGTTTGGCCGAGCTCTTTCAAAGTCCATTAAAGTGAAGGATTTTGTGTTGTGGGTCATTAGCGCTCTGTCCTCCCATGGCTGTCCTTTTCCCTCAATTCCTCCCTGTCTCTTTCCACACATGCTTCAATCTCCTCTCCTTTCATTTTCTCTCGTGGGCTGCAGAAGGCGCCGAAAGTCTGTAATCGAGGAGGCGGATCGTCAGAGTCTTTTAAGAGACTTCGCCTCTCGTGCTATCGCCGCTCACAAACTGTGTGCCGAAAACGGAATGTTGCTTGGCAAGTTGCCTAAGTCAGAAAGCAGCATCACCTTCCTCTCAGATGAACGGCCGCTCACCACACAAAATCCGCTTTACCATGATGGAGCGTCCAGTAGTCCGGACCCCAACTCGGAGGTGCGAAGAGTCGGTGGATTTTTGGACAGTGACGTCCCGTCTCCGATGAGCTCCATCAGCCAGATTACTTCTTGGTCCCTGCCGTCCCGTATTCGAGGACGAGGGCTTTACAGTGCTCTGCGTCGGCAGGCTCTATGGGATCCCGCCGAGTGGGAGGAGCAAGAGCTGAAGGCGGGGCTTAAGGACAGCAGGGAAACTCTTGATGCTGATGTAGACCAAAGTGGTCGAAGCACAGAAACAAAGCTGTCAGTCCGAGAACAAGCTAGGCAGTTTGAGCAGCAAGCTTTAGCCGAACGAACGCCGAGACAGAGTCGGGACTCTTACGCGTCTCTAGATCCGGACGACCTGCTACTAAGCGCCTTCATGTTCTCATCCAGTCCAATTTCTGTTGGCAAGGACATCCCACCCTGCATTATAATTACAGGGGGTGACGGTGAGACTCCACCACCCATGGCTCAGAAGCCGACTCCACCCGTCCTGAGAAAGTTCAGCTCTAGTATATCCAATTACATGACGGTGGAGCCTTGTGAGATCACATTGGAATTCATATCAGAATCTCCGGAAAGTTCACCAACCTCTCTTCCTGATTCACCCCGTACTTTTCTTTCTCCTCCACCTTTGCAACAGGACTTAACCCCGCCTCCAACCCCAGCTTCCGTTCTGTCTCCCGAACCCTCCGTTCAGTCTCCGACTCCTACACCTAAACTAAGAGGGATCCTCAAGAACACGGGTAGATACACCGACAGCTTTAATGTGAAAGATGACAGCAATTGCGATGGAGGAAGTAAAGACTCCACAACTGTTGTTCTAAAAGAGTCTGAACCAGGCGAAACAGACAGCAGCCAATCAGAATCAGACTCTTCTGCTCAGCTCCCAAATCAACCAATCACAGCGGAATGAGAGACTCCGCCCACCCCAGCCTTTCATTTCTGAATGAACTCTGGAACTCTTTTCATATCTGCTTTCCTACACCTCCTCTCTCTGTTTCATTACTTCTTAATGTATTATTTTGAGGGCACTTTACTTTGAGAGCACTTTATAATATACTTTAAAGAAGGTCAAAAGCATATAGTTTCATGTGGCCGGCTTCAGTATGATTGAGAGGTGTTTTTTCTCAGTGCATAAATGAGCGAGTTGTCTTTAAACTTCAAGTACTTCAGAGAATTGTCACTTGTGCAAAGAAAGGGAGTGAAGAATTTGATTTCAGGTATTTATTATGCTATAAGCAAATAATATTTTTATAAAAACAGCTCTAATAGATTATAATAAAATTCCTTTTAAATGTACAGGAAAAGGAAGAGTTACGTGCGAATGTGTGTGTTCATGTAGAACATTCTACCTCTAAACAGTTTTTCTTTATTATTATTATTTTTAATTTAGTGATTTAAACTGTTCTGCTGATGTCAAATTGCAGACAAACAATATTTTATTTTGTTTGTTTGTTTATTCTGGTTGGTCAGTAAGATTTATTTATTTTTTTTTAAAGAAATTAATGCTTGTCGCGCGCCAATAGCCTTGTGGTGGGTGCCACATAGCATATAGCGTAACTGAGCTCACGGCGACCCGAGTTCGATTTCTGTCTTGAGGTCCTTTGCCGATCACGCTCCCCTCTCTCCTCCCAGCTCTTTCCTGTCATCTTTCTACTGTCCTATCGCAATAAAAAGCCCCCAAAAAATAAGTAAAAAAAAAAAAAGAAATTAATGCTTGCTTGCTTGCTTAAAAGCATTTGTTATTACAAAAACGTTCTATTTCAAATAAATGCTGTTCTTTCAAACTTTCTATTTATTAAAGGATCCTGAAAAAAAAGTATCCTGGTTTACAGTAAAATATTAAGCTGCATCATATTAAGCTCATGTTTCTTAAGCACCAAATCAGCATATTAAAATGATTTCTGGAATGAAGACTGGAGAAATGAGGCTGAAAATTCAGCTTTGACATCACAGTAAATTACATTTTAAAATCTGTTTAAAATAGAAACAGTTGTTTTAATATTTGACAATATTACTGTTTTTTTTTTTACTGTATCTACAATTTTACTGTATTTTTGAGCAAATAAATTCAGTCTTGGTGAGCACTGGACATCTTACCGACCTGCAACTTTTGAACGGTAGTGATTTATTTTTTATTTTTGTATAATATTTCTAATGTATATTTAACATTTATATAGATTTGCACAATATGCATAGCATGCATTAGTTTGCATGCCATCATTTTTACGAAAATTTGAGCATGTGAAATAATGTTTTACCAATGGAATATATGAAAATAAATTCACTTTTTATCAGATTATTCAAAGTAATATTTGAACTGAACATTTAATGTTTAACTGGTAGCACATGCTGTCTAGCAGGTGGATGTTGGCGTGATGAGCTGTCATCGTGATCATGTGACTGTAAGAGGAGTGTTCGTTCATGATGAAGTTGGTGACAGAGATTGTTATCAAGTTTGATTAGAATGGGCCTTATAATTAAAGATCAGAGTTTGTTTGATCAATTTATTATAATCAGAAAAAAGAAAAAGGATGAATTCAATCATATTACCCTGCACAGCCTAAGAAATATCAATGGAAAAGGAAGGTCATTTCAGAGGAAGAGCAGGTCATTACTTTTTGATTAAAGATTCGGAAGAGACATTTTTATTTGGAATAATGAGTGCTGGTGAATCATGCACAATAAGACTAGGAACATGCATTAAGAAAATAAATAAGGTTGGTTTTGAAGGTTAAAAGCAGGTCATACTTTAAATGTCTTTCTGATTTATTCACAGTATCTCTCTCTCTATCTCTCTCCCCTGTTTTTTTACTTTTTACTAACCCTTTTTAAAAGCTGTCTAGAGTGCCAGACCTCCTGAAGCTCTCCTGTTTCAGATCGGTCCTGCGGATGTTTTTGCCCTTTCAGAAACTCAAGCAGACAAGAATCACGTAGAGATTAAACAATACAGCTAATCGTTTATGTGGCACATTGCAGGGGGACGTTCGCTCTGCTGTTCCCCGCTGAATTCACCCCATCAGGCGTGCAGTCAATGCCTCTCCATTCAGACAAACAGCTCCTACAATATCTCAGCAGGGGTCTGCAGATGGCGTCTCCCTCATTCATATCGAAAAATCTGGTTGAAATCTGTCATCATCCCATAAGCAAATGCTCACCAATTTGCTAATGTCTCATCTTTGGTTCTGATGTGTTAACGCACCTTGGAAAAGCACACGAAAATAATATTAAAAAATTACATAAAAAAAAAAATAAACGGGTAATTGCAACTTTATATCTCACAATTCTCACTTTGTTGCTTGAAATTCTGAAAAGTCAGTCTTGTGAGATACACATACATTAAAAAAATGTGTACATTATCTAACTGACTATTGATTTTCTATTAAAAGGAGACCATTATGCCCCTTTTTACAATATGTAACATAAGTCTCAGGTGTCCCCAGAATGTGTCTGTGACGTTTCAGCTCAAAATACCCTACAGATCATTTATTATGTAATTTTGAAAATGCTTCTTTTGAATGGAAGCAGAAACACTGTTTTCATGCATGCCTCTTTAAATGCAAATGAGCTTCTGCTCCCTGCCCCCTTTTCCAGAATAGGGCTGTGCCTTTACACCTCGTATCTCAGATACTCTGACAAAAAAAAACATTTGTTTGGTTTTGATTATCACGTCTATCGCGCTGAAATCATGCGTTTTAAAGGGTCATGAAACCCCCGTTTCAGCACTGGTTAGTTCTCACCACAGTTTTGAAAAAATGCTGCAAAAGTGGGTGTGGTGCGCTGCGGAGCAGAGGGGGAAGAGGGGAGAGAGTCAACTTCAGGTTCAAACTGTTTAGACAGTTTCATTTCGCTCCCATCGAGTTAACAGGCATTTGCACTCTGCATCGAAAACATATATATGAACACACTGTTGCACCTCTATTAACTTGTAAGGCTTATTTCGCGGCGTTTATAATCCTTTTAATGGGTTGCGTCAAGGAGATGTTAAAACCGCTATTACACTCACTAACGTTATATGAATGAATCACGTTTGTGCCGAACTCTTACAAAGCAATATCTCTCGATCCATGAACGTTTCTCTCAGTTAATATACGCAGTCTCACAGTCTGAAGCGTCTGTCATAGTAAATAAACACAGGCTGTCATGAATAATTAGGCGAAGCGTCTTCTCATAGGATAAGAAAATGCCGCCTCATGAATAATTACGAGACACCAGCGCGTCATCGATGTACTATAGTCCATTTCCACGTCACAAACTGTGACGTCAGCACAATGTAGATTTTAAACTCGGAAGATGAAAATGGCACAAAAAAACTCAAAATTAACCAGTTTTCTCCAACAGTTAAAATCAACAGATGCTAACATTGTCATCTATGATGTGCAACACAAACACCTCTGCTAAAATCTCAGAAAAAGTAGTCCAGGGTTTCATGAACCTTTAAAGCCATATCAGTTTAAACTTCTGATATAGACTTTTTTGGGCGCATACATTCGAAGCACGTGCACAGACAGCGGCTATCACATGACATGTGAGTCCTAAACTAAGCTCTCTTTCATGTCTTATTGTGTTTAAACTGTCAAATACACAGAAGTTTATGTTAAAAACACACATGAGTTACAAAAACAGTCGGTTATGTCTGTGAAGGTAAACAGCTGGGAAAGAAATTGAATTTTTATATTAGATCTGTGTGGCAGCGTAATGTACAGTAAATAAATGAATAAATCCACTGCCCTGATAAATCCTACTCCTCTGAGGCTGGGACTCTAAATAGTGTTCTGTGCTCGTCTGTGCAGCGAAAGACAGAACAGTTAGCATGCTTTGCTCGAACTTTCGCCTTGGTGTTAGAACTGGTATAGCGACGGCGCTATGGGTGAAAACGTGCAGATTGAGGGGCGGTAATATTAAAATAAGATCCCTTTCTACATCACGGGGGTAGCAAAATCTGAGTGGCTCGTTTTTTCACATGATTGCAGAGAAAGGCTTACAAAAACGAAGTTACTGGGTTGTCCTTCTTCACATTTTCTGGGTTGGTAGATGCACCGGGGACCCAAATATACCACTTAAACAGAAAAAGTCAGATTTTAAAGTCTCCTTTAAGAATGCCAAAAAATATAGTAAGATCTCTTTTTAAAAGATACAAATACTGAGATAAAATACTCTCATTTTCTAATCGAGCAGGAGAGATTATTTTTTTTTGTGCGGTGAAGCAAGTAATATAAAAGGAGGGAGGAAGTGAGGAAGACACTAACACAGCAGAGAAAAAAAGAGAATTAGGGTTAGCAGTGTCAACGGCAGACTCATCGATTGATTAATTACATTTCTCCAGACCTCACTGTCTGTGCTTTCATCCTGCTGATCAGGTCATGTGAATATAGAGCCGTTCCTCTGAACCTACAAAAAAGTCCTGATACGTCCACACAACACACATTCAGTTTGCACATAAATCATCTGCCTCAGAAGACGTAAATAACACATCTTTTGTAATATTTGATTATATTTTTAGCCCTTTGTTGTCTATTCTATCATTGTAGGTAGAATCAATATGGAAGCCCGTTTCCGCCAAGGAATAAAAAATAAAAAAGCAACTTGGAATTTTATCTCACTCCTTTGCAGAGTCTGCGTTAGGATGGGTTAGGAAGTAACAGCAGCCGAAATATCCTAATAACCAGCTGCCTGTGATGTCTGTTAATCAAAGAACAAAAATAAAAAAAAAAGAGGAAATCAATAACCTCTGTAGTCTTAAGCTTTATCTTTTATGTAATTTAAATTTTAGTGTTTGATAACTTTGCTAAATTTGGCTATATTTTCTTGCTGAAGGGCACAGGTTATGACAGTTGTTATGGGTTTAATTGAAGATTGTTTTAAGTTCACTTAAATTACAAGTTTACTAAATGTTAAATTGAAAGCTCTCAATTATACTGTAATGTTGAATGGCTATAGTCAATGGTTAAATATTAAGAAAAAATTCATAGAGACGTCAGTTGGTATTAGTGATACTTGCCTTCATTCATAAAAAATAGCATTAAACAAATATCAAAATATACTTCCTTTATGTAGTATCCACATTAATTTGAAGATTGTGAAATTATTGCAATATAAAAGTATAATTAAATTTGTAATGTTAGTTGGGATTAATTGCAATTGAAAAATTGAAAAATATGCGATTAATTAGTTAATTTTTTTAATCGATTGACACCACTAAAAATAATAGTTGAATTTATAAAAATGACCCCATTCAAAAGTTTACATACACTTGATTCTTAATACTGTGTTGTTACCTAAATGATCCACAGCTGTGTTTTTATTTATTTAGTGATAGTTGTTCATGAGTGCCTTGTTTGCTTGTTTGTTCTGAACAGTTAAACTACCTGCTGTTCTTCAGAAAAATCCTTCAGGTTTCACAAATTAATTGGTTTTTCAGCATTTTTGTGTATTTGGACCCTTTCCAACAATGACTGTATGATTTTGAGATCCTTCTTTTCACACTGAGGACAACTGAGGGTCTCATATGCAGCTATTACAGAAGATTCAAACACTCACTGATGCTTCAAGAGGAAAGACGAAGAAGAAGATCAGGGTAAATTTAACTTATTTTGTCTTCTGGGAAACATGTATCTTCTGTAAACAAGTATCTTCTGTAGTTTCTGAAGATCAGTACTAAATGAAAAAACATGATATTTAGGCAAAATAAGAAAGATGTACACATCTTCATTCTGTTCAAATGACTCTTAATGCATCGTTTTTCTTCTGGAGCATCAGTGAGCGTTTGAACCTTCTGTAATAGTTGCATAGGAGTCCCTCAGTTGTCCTCAGTGTGAATGAATAATTAACTTTTTTTTAGATTCTGCAAGGCGTATGTAAACTTTTGACCTCAACGGTATGTGTAGACTGAATGTGTGTTGTGTGGAGGTGTCAGGGCTTGTTTTCAGGTTTAAAGGATCGGCTCTATATTAACATGACCTGCTCAGCAGGATGAAAGCACAGACGGTGAGGTCTGGAGAAATTTAATGAATCAATCAATGAGTCTGCCGTTGACATCACTAACCCTAATTCTCTTCTTTCTCTGCTGTGTTCGTGTCATTTCTTCTCTCCTTTCATATTACTTGCTTTACTACACAAA
>JAHKKF010404595.1:0-29628 GCA_019740295.1 Labeo calbasu | reverse complement strand
TTTATTTGCTTACACTTCTTTGCTTCACTCGATTACAAATCATAGTAACGTTTGATTTCCGAGTGTTTTTTGATGCTATGTTTTGTTAATTTGATTAGTAATAATTATACAATTAAAGTTAAAAATATAGTATAAATAATATAACACCAAATTAAATATAAATAAATATAATTATTTATATATAAATGTTATTTATTTCATATTTAAATAATATTATGTACTTATAAATGAATAATATATTGAAAATATTACATTAATTTATTAGTATTTATAAATAAATTAAAATAATAATAATATAACAACTATTAATGTAACAATAACTAAACTGAAAATATTTTAAAGAATTAATATATTTAAAAAATTTGAATATAAATTTGAGTGGTTGGTGTTTGTGGTCGGACATAAAATATGAACTAATATCTGCATTTTTATTCATTTATTTATTTGCCTACACTTGCTTACACTTATTTTCTTCACTCGATTATAAACCATAGTAATGTTTGATTTTTTTTTTTTTTTTTTTTTTAGGGGTCAGTTCATTCAAATCAGTCAAACTGTTCCCAAATGGTCTGAATTATTCATTTGTGATTTGACTGAAGCAATTTATTAAAATCCTTATCTAGCAATCCACAATGAATTGGAAATGTTCAAAAATGTGCAAATTCCTTAGTAAATGAAATCAACTTCTGAATGCTGCTATTATTCCACAAACTTTACTCAATAGATACAGTACATGGTGTATTTTGTCCTAGAGAGACAATACTTATAATAATGTCTCTCCACATGAGAGGACAGGTGGAGGACAGGTTGGCCCTGCTTTAGCACTTAATGGCCGTCCACTTCGACTGTCTCGATGTCCCTGCCATAATTAATGAGAGGTCGAACGAGAATGTCACGCTGGACACAGCTTCTTTCTCCTTCACCGTTTGTTTAAACTCACACCATCCGTTGTCCTCGTGCTCGAAAAAGAGAATTGGCCAAAAACACCAGCACTTTGTCTTTGTGAACTTTGCGTTCACACTTTCTTCTTTTAAAGTCATGCGATCACACACAATATAACAAAGGAGAATGCGGATATATCGCACCGACGATGCCTCAGCGTGAGACTGTGACAGTCTCTTTCATCTCGCAGATTCTCATTTCCCGACGCGATTTTTGTCTCGGGAGCAACAAAGATTTGTTGTGCTCTGTAGTGGTATTGACCTGTATAAAGTGCAGAATGTAAAGACAGCTGTGTTGATACGAGTCTGCGGGGAGAGAGAGAAGTAATCTTCTGGGATCGCAGGCTTTTGTTTTACTCTAGGGAACATTTCCTTTTTGAACATAGACGGATCGCAGTTATTGTCAAGAGGATTCAGGTGCCTTTTATTTGGAGTGAAAAAAAAAATCGTTGAAAGCTTAAGCGGCCGTTGAAAACTGTTTGAAAGCACCCCGTCTTAAAGGTGGAGGTTAAAAGCGAAATCAGCAGAGCTTGTTTGATCAAACTTTGATGCCATAGCACAATAAAAACATGTTCTTATGAACTCTTTGTTTATTTAATAATAATATTGGCCCAAAATAAATGAAGTGTATCTGCAGTGACCTCAAAACAGGTATAACAAAATATAAATCCAAGTGGCATTTTGGCAGCAGGCTTGTATGAAGGTTTCTTGAAGAATACAATTGTTTGTTTGCTTTTCAAACCATGAAAGTAAATTAGAAGCACTTTTTCTTTAAGGTGGGGCAAAATCATCAGGGTTTGTTTGATCACACTTGATGCTATAATACAATAAAAGCATGTTCCTAGATGTTTTTTGTTTTGTTAAATAATGATGACCCAACATAAACAGTGGCCTCAAAATGTATTTTTAGGCCACTTAAAGGGATAGTTCACCTAAAAAAGAACATTCTGTCATTAATTATTCACCTTCATGTCGTTCCAAATCTCTAAGACTTTTGTTCATCTTCAGAACACAGATTAAGAAATTAAGCAATGCAGTTGACACATTCAAGGCCCGGAAAGGTAGTAAAGACATTGTTAAAATAGTCCATGTGACATCAGTGGTTCACCTGTAATGTTATGAAGCTATAAGAATACTTTTTGTGCAATGAAAAGCTCTCGGATTTCATCAAAAATATCTTAATTTGTGTTGCGAAGATAAACGAAGGTCTTACAGGTTTGGAACGACATGAGGGTGAGTAATAAATGGCGAGAAATTTTTATTCTTGGGTGAACTATCCTTTTAAGACACAGTTAAGATAACAAAATATCAAACCAAGTGGAATTTTTTAGTGTAGCACAAAATACATCAAGTAAAATGTTTCACAAAAACAAGTTTGTTAATAATAAAACAGTATATTGTTTAATATTAAGACAAGCTTTTGGACTGTTTCAGATCGTCCAGCGTTGAGTCACATGAAGGTTTCTTGACAAATGTGATTTGTTTGCTCCACAGGCCAGCGTCTGTTTGGCGAGAGCATCCTGGGTTTGACGCAGGGCTCCGTGTCTGATCTGCTGGCCCGGCCCAAGCCCTGGCACAAGCTCAGCCTGAAGGGTCGGGAGCCGTTTGTACGAATGCAGCTGTGGCTGAGCGACCCTCGGAACGTGGAGAAGCTAATGGACATGAAGCGGATGGAAAAGAAAGGTAATCTCCCGCCTCGAAAGGCATCTGCCGCCGTCTGGCCGCACACCAACAAACACCTGTTTGCAATTGTCTGTGTTGTTTCAGAATGTTTTTATTTCAGTGTTTATTAAAGCTCTTCACAGTTTGTTCAGTGTCGGCTTAGTTGGCAGGTCTTTTTAGGACATTTAAAAGACGGCTGTCTGGTGTGGAATTTTATTTGTTTTTTGTTGTTGTCTTTTTCACTTGACGATGGAGCTGTGTTGCAGCAGTTTGCCTGAACCATAGTGCTCATTTGGGTCGTGTTTCCAGTTTCCTATCGACCTCTTTTTTCACTAACAAAATGCTGGTGCTCAATCTGGGCTGGTTCCATGTAAAGAAAAAGCAGCTCAGGGACGTATTTATTGGTTTTAGACACTTTAAACCTGGTAGTTTCAAACTAGGAACTGCTAACGTCAATAGCTGGGGGGCAGGATAATGTCTTCACCACATCTTGTTTTCAAAAGCTCAATCCAGCCACATTCACACACAACTACATAGTGCTTTTTTGACTATTTTTATCATTCTGCAAAACTATTTCAGCCACTGTAAAATCTTACATAAAGAGTGTGTGTGTGTGTTTAAATGTTATGTGTAAAATTACAGGGTTGTGTAAAAATGTTGATTTTCATTTTTACGAAACGATGTCGATTCTTAAATCTCAAGAATCGATTAGTCTAGCCTGCTTTCACTTAATGGAACATTTCAACGCACCTCCCATCCAATAAATCGCAATAAGCTTTGTGGTTTGTTACTTTTAATATGAAAAGGTCTCAGTTTTCAAATTATGGCCATTTTGTAACAGTATTCAAACAATAAATGCCGTTTTGGCGCTGTTTAATGTGGAGTGACAGATCACTGCAGCGCCTCAATTCAAGAGAAGCGAAAGCGCTTATCGTACGTGAACTGATCATCTCCTCTTCTTTAATACTAGTTTTAGCATGAAATAAACATGAATAAACACCGAATGTATGTTAAAAGAGAGTACAACGTACCGAAATCTGTATCCTGGTTCTTGCAATCGCAAGAGTGTTTAACCGCTCAAAGACGTCAATATAACAGCTTGTAAACAACGTCACGTAATGTAACGTCACATTTACCTCAGGAAAAACATATTCGTTGACCATAAACTCGTTAGTCAGCTAGAAATATAAATTGTATAAAGGAGCTTTTTGCTAAATATGTGCAACATATAACATATAATAATTTTTACATTTTTCGATGTTTAATTTATGTTTGAGTAAACCCGTCATGTTTTATGACAACCACCATTTAAAAAAAGAATTCTAACTTCATTATTATTACAAAACTTTATTCAGTCTAATTTAAGCGTTTGTATACAAACCAGTTAATTTTAACCTTCAATATTATAGTAATGTAGTACCAACTGACTCTCATGTATATTTTACAGCATTAGTTGTGAGATTTTATTATACCTTGAGAAAATTTGGCATGTACTGTACCTGATATACATCCAAAATAATCTACACAAGATTGTGAATCAGAAGCGAATCAAATTGAATCGTGAAATTTGTTTCAAATCCCAGCCCTATAAAATTTATATTGTATTATATTCAAATAGCTTCTGCCAGGTACAACAGCTTTTAGTGTCATAAAAACACTGAATTACACTTCAAAAGTTTGTGGTTGGTTGGATTTATTTGTGTTTTTGAAAGAATTCTCTAATGTTCACCAAGGATGTATTTATTTGATCAAAATGCTGATTTTTTTTGCTCAAGAAACATTTCTCAGTATTATCAATGTTGAAGCAGCAACCGTGATTTGTTTTTTCAGGATTTTTCATGACTTATAAAGTTCAAAAGTACATTAAAATGTTAAAAATTATTTCACGTTTTGAAATCTTTAAGTAAAACATTCTATATAAACATTATAAATGTCCTTCGATCCATGAATGCATCCTTGATGAGTAAAAGTAATAAGTTAAATGTAAGTATAAATAAGTTTACATGTTACATTTTCGAACATACAAGTAGACTTAGGCTATCTTACATTTTTCCGGTAACAGAAAAAAGCGCAACAATTGTGTATTTTTATGCACAGCCGTCGCTAATCGTCAGTACCTTGGTCATGTGTCCATATTTACATGAAGCACCTGCTAATTATCGCCAACTGTGCGATTGTGTTTATCCAGTATTGATTCCAGCCAGCGCAGGAGTTGCAGAAAACAATCTTTAAGCTGCCTCTCGTCAGCGCGCCTCTCTTTAATGTGAAGAGATGCGCGAGATGCCGGAGATGAGGCGGTCAGGCGGAGGGAGGCCTGATGGGCTGTTTGATTGCTCTTTTTTTCCCTCTTTAATAGCCCAGATGTGTCCTCTGGCTGGCGTGTAGGCCGCACATGCTCTGTGAGGCCGCTCGTCGCTCCGCTGTCTGGATTGATGAGGGTGGGAGATGTCATTTCTGTGATCGGCTGTGACAGGCTGACGGCTCTGTGGGGCTGGCTTACTTAAAGTCCACTGCACCCAGCGCCGGGCCCGTACGCCTGCGAGCTTGCAGCAGGCCAAGTGAACATTCCTGGAGTCATTAGGCCTGTTTAACACTCCTCTCGGGCTAAAAGTGACATTACTGGTGCTCCCTGGGTGACGATGACGATGATGGTTTTGTTATGAGTCAGGCTTTGCTGTTCGCATGCGCGCGGAGCGGGCGAAACTTGGGGGGACCTCCTCATTAGAGTGAAACTGGCTCCACCGTTTACCCCTAAAGCTCACTGTGCGCTTGCCAGGGACGGAAAGCAACAGCTTCGCTGTCGTGTTCTCTCTCTGTTTTCGTCTCTCTCCACCTCGCTCCAGCTTTTCAGAAAAGAGTATGAATTTGACCTCGACGCTGGCTAGAGGCACAAAGCAAATTAGCCTTGCTTGGCCCTTGTTCTGAGAGTTTTGGCCACCAGCGGAATCTTTTACCATTGCTGTTGCCAAAGGCTCCTCTTCAACAGACACTGAAACGCAGCGGAAATGACAAATTTCACACACAGCTGCGTAGTTAGCTGTACTGTGCCTTTTTTTTTTTTAATCAGGAAAAGGATTTTAATGTGTTTGCTCTCTGTTTGTGTTCATTTAAGAAAAAACAAAGTCATCATACCGATTACTCAGAATTATTGTTACTGGAATTACTTTTCATTAAACTGTAAATTGTTCGTAAGAGAAAGAATTCCTGGCGTTTTGAGAATATTTGGGCCTAGTTGGGCCAGGAATTCAGAATTGTGCTTTCCTGCCAGCATTTTTTTACTAGCACTAATACTTTTATTTGTAATATTGTGAAATATTATTCTAATTTAAAAGAACTGTATTTAATATTAATATGTCTTAAAATGTCATTTATTCATGTGATGCAAAGCTGAATTTTCTGCAGCCATCAGTGTCACATGAGCCTTCAGAAATGATTATAATATTATTATAATTATTATTATCAATGTTGAAACCTGATTAATATTTTTGTGGAAACAGATCTTTTTGTCAGGATTCTTTGATGAATGCAAAGATCAGATGAATAGAATCGCACTATAAATATCTTTACTCTCCCTTTTGATCAAATTTATGTGCTCTTGCTGAACAAAAACAATTCTTAATTCTCTAATTCTCAGTAGTACAGTGTCTGGAATTTTTGACTTTTTGACAGCTAAATACGTTTATGAGAAAATTATGACATGATGCAAAACAGTAATGCTTTGTGTGTCATTTTTAACCCATTTTCACTGACACTCACTAGTAAAAAATGTCATTATGTTATGTTATGAAGATTAATTGCTTTGTTTAAATTGGATCAGGTTGCTGAACAGCAATTCTCAAAACATAGAAACCGACATGTGCAACAAATAAAAACACATGCACAATAAATGCAAAAACTTTGAAAGCTCTTAAATAATCAGGTCATCTTTATAATTTAGCCTAGTTGAATCTCCCTTTTGTTGGAGGATTTTTGAATAATTATTTTTGAATTATTACTTTTGTAATGCTGATGTACCAGTCAAACTTACAAAAACCTTCAGATGCAATAATAATATTTGTAATCAAAGACTGCCCCCTACTGGCTCGAGAAAAATACAGCAATCATGCATTTTATTAACTGTAATTTAATCTAAAGCATCTAACATATACTGTTTAGTAGGACTTTAACCACCATAGACACTGAGGGGAACACAGTGCCCCCCAATATTCAATTCAGTCAATACGGGACCCTGGACTACAAAATCATCATTGGTTTCACAGATTTATACATCATCTGAAAGATGAATAAATAAGCTTTTTTGTTAGAATAGGACAGTATTTTGCAAGAGACGCATCTGTTTGAAAATCTGGAATAAAAAAAAATCAAAATATTGAGAAAATCAGCTTTAAAATTGTCCAAATGACATTCTTAGCAATACATGTTACTAATCAAAAATTATTTTTGGTATATTTACGATAGGTAATTTACAGAATATCTTAACATCCTAATAATTTTGTCATAAAAAAAAAAATTGATAATTTTGCCCCACACTATGTATTTTTGGCTATTGCTACTAATATAACCATGCTACTTATGACTGGTTTTGTGGTCCAGGGTCACATATGTGCCAGTACTTTAATTTGTTGTTTAGTGCATCATGTTAAACATATTTCCCAGAGCACGTTTGCTTATTTGTATGTGTATTCTCTGATTGTATTTACAGCTGTTCTCCATATGTGTTTTCCAGCCTACATGAAGAGGCGCCACAGCTCAATCGGTGAGAGTCATTCGCTGGAGAGCGGTCTGTCAGGAAGTGACCTCACTCAGGGCGCCAGCCCCCAAAACCTCTCCCAGCAGCAGCAGCAGCAACAGCAGCAGCCCCAGCTGAAGAAACCCCGTGTGGTGCTGGCTCCAGAAGAGAAGGAAGCTCTGAAGAGAGCCTACCAGCAGAAGCCTTACCCCTCTCCTAAAACCATTGAGGAGTTAGCGAGCCAGCTCAACCTCAAAACCAGCACGGTCATCAACTGGTTCCACAACTACAGGTACTGAGGCGCATTTTTTAAAAATTTTATTCATTTTATGTTCTCTGTGGTCCGCTTTGTGTGGTTGAAAATGTGTAAATACTCTGTAAACAATTTGTAACAGACAAAGCAATAGCGACACATAGTAAAAACATTGTTAGTCACACTTGTGTGTTGCGGCTAATTAAAGTTGGATTCAATATAGTCAGCAGTGCATCATGTATAATTTTAAAGACATAGTTCACCCAAAAATGAAACTTCTGTCAGTAATTACTCAACCTCATGTTGTTCCAAACCCATAAGACCTTCATTCAACTTCAGAACATGAATTAAGATATTTTTGATGAAATCCGAGAGCTTTCTGACCTTGCATAGACAGCAACGCGAATGACACATTCAAGACCCAGAAAGATAGTACGGACATTGTTAACATAGTCCATGTAAAGTCAGTGGTTTAACCGTAATGTTATGAAGCTATGAGAATACTTTTTGTGTGCAAAGAAAGTAAAAATAACAACTTCATTCAACAGTTTCTTCTCTTCCGTGTCAGTCTCCGCCACATATTCACAAGAGTACTACGACGTATACGTGTGGTGCTGTTGACGCAGGAGCTGGCGTTCTTGTTTCTTGCTAACATGATCTGGAACTACGATTACTCTCCTCTGACTACCTGTGCAGATGATGTAGAAGTAGGCGTTGATCTTCTCCAAAGGTAGTCTTTTGTCGCAATGTGACGTCATATGAAACAAAACGTTTGGGCAAATGCTTGGTTGGAATAAAACCTGCGTCTATAGTTGTCGCCGTTTTCAGTAGTTTGTTATTCTTGTTCGGTCTCCTTTGTTTCTTCTCCGACTGTGAAACAATGAGCCAGGCCAATGTTGCCACCTTGTCGAAGAACTTTATTCAAAATTTAAAACACATGTACAAGCCATAATATAGGGCTGCCCTCGACTAAAGATTTTTCTGGTCGACTAGTAGTCGTTCATTTTTAACATTAGCCGACTTAGCATTAGCAATAGTCGCACGTTTATTGACAAACCATATAAATTACAATAATGAGCCTTTAAATGTCTAAATAACCTAATGAGCGCTCAAGCGCACACAAAAAAGCTTGCCACAGCGCATTGGCAAATATAATAATTATGAATGTGTCTGGGAAAAACATTAAGGAGGCTGCATTAACGTTTTAATAATTTATTGATAAACTAGCGCTTTCTTTGTTTTCGTCTTAAGAGTTTAAGTCAACGACACTGACTTGTCATCTGTAAAGTTTCGAAGTGATACACTCAAGTTCACAGAGACCAGGACGGCAGAAAGCGCATCCTGTTTGCTTTCATTATTTTACAGAAGCGCAACATTTCGTTGTTATTGTGAGTGCACATAAATAAACATACAGTCTTTACAGGTTCGAAAGATGTATTGCCAAAAATGACAGAGTATTTTAAGAGCAGGAGAGCACACTGGTGCCTCCATCTGTCATGCAGCTACTATTCAGCTTCCACACTCCGCACAGACACTTCAATAGTGCATTTTTTTATACGTTACAATTAGATTGAGTGTCAATGTGAAGTTGCTACTGTGTACATATCCCTACTGAAAAAAAAACAGCTAGAACCAGCCTAAGCTGGTTGGCTGGTCTTAACTGGTTTCAGCCGGAAGTAGCTGGTTTTAGCTGGTCTCCCAACCTGGCTAGGCTGGTCAAGCTGGTTTTCCTGCTGGAAAAATTAGCTAAAACCAGCTGGTTGACTGGTTTTAGCTGGTCATCTAGCCTGGTCTTAGCTGGTCAGCAGGCTGGTTTTAGAGAGGGTTTGGCCACTTCCTTAGCTGGCCAGGCTGGGAGACCAGCTGGAACAACCAGCTACTTCAATCTTAAACCAGCCTAACCAGCTAAGACCAGCCTGGCCAGCTAAGAAAGTGGCCAAAACCCCTATAAAACCAGCCTGCTGACCAGCTAAAACTTAGGCTGGTTTTAGCTGATTTTTTTCAGCAGAGATTTCAGATGAAAAGCTATATTTGAGGTGGGTGAATGATAGGTGAGCGTTTTGATGTTCTGAATTTTTTTTTTTCTGCGAACAAG
This sequence comes from Labeo calbasu, assembly GCA_019740295.1. NCBI lineage: Eukaryota > Metazoa > Chordata > Actinopteri > Cypriniformes > Cyprinidae > Labeo > Labeo calbasu. The sequence continues at coordinate 19,948 of JAHKKF010404595.1, read as the reverse complement.
CGATTAATAAAATTTCAGTCGACCAAGCCTTTTCTCGTTGACTAACAGTTTGTCGACTATTGGGGCCCAGTCCTGCCACAGTAAGAGGCGCTGAGGAGCTCACCCTCGGTTTCTTTGTTTCTGTGGTTGAAAAAATGGTCTATATGCTTACAGTACAAGTATACTGACGAAATTAAGCAACGGCACTGTACGCATACCCTAACGTGCGCATAAAACCTATACTTTATATACTATGCTTTGGGCTTTAGCTTAGCTATCCATATGACTTTGTTCCTTTCTCACAAGTCTCGTTCGTTGTTCCCACAGATCCCGTATTCGGCGAGAGCTCTTTATCGAAGAGATCCAGGCGGCGGCCGGCGAAGGCGGATCCCCCTCGGCACGGCCCGGGAAGTCCGGTGGCGAAGGAGAAAACAGCTGCGACGGCACCGAGTCCGACAGCACCGCGGAGGGACGACCGAGCGGCTCAGAGGAGCGCAAGGGCCTCCTGGAGAGCCCCAGCCTCAGCCACAGAGACGAAGACGCCGAGGCCGAGTTCCCCAGCGCCTCGGGCACCAGCAGGCCACGAGGAGGCATCATAGACAGCCTGTTTGGCATCCCCGAGTCTGTATCCTCCGCCGCCGCCACTGCCGCTGCTACCCCCTGCCGAAACCCAAAGGACAGCAGTCTGCGCAAGAAGAAAGCAGCCAACCTCAACAACATCATCCACAGGCTGGAGAAAGCGGCGAACCGCGACGAGCCTCACGAATGGGAGTTCTGAGGGCGCCGCCACGTTGTCGTCGTTTTATTCTCACTTTGTCCCTCACTGAGCTAACCCGGCCAAGCCTGGTGCACACACAACACCGGTTAACCCAAGGGTTTCGATTCGCTGTTTAGAAGTGGGTTATCAGAGACAAGAACAAGAAAAGGAAACAAGTTTTTAGTCTGTTTATTTTGTGAAGCACTTAACGGCCCTGCTGGCCACAGGGCTGTGACACCATTGGCTAATGGTGGAGACACAAAACTGAAAAGCACAGGAGAGGGAGCGTTCCCACGAAATATTCTCAAGACTGGCGACAGTCACAAAAAACACAAAAACACACACTATGATATCACAGTCTCTCTATTTCTAATAGAGACGTTCTCACCAACAAGCTGAATAACTGTTACAATAATTTATCCGTTCTCAAGAGTCTTGGGAGTTTCCTCTTTTGTATCACGTACGCTTCGGCCGTCAGCAAAGACTAGTTCGAACCGGTTTCAAACCAAAAGTCAAGCATTTAAAAGCAAGTGTTGGCTGAAGGAACACGGGTGCACCGTCCCACCTGCCTCTCCCTCCCTACCCCAGAGGAGGCCATCCAATGGCTATGCAACTCTAGTACGCAATGGATTCCAGCGTAATGGAACCCGCATTATTTTCACAGTTCGGAGCTTCTCCGAAGCGAGAAGAAAATCCTTTTTATAGCAATTAAGTTGCCACCGAGAGATTGCACAGTCAGTTGACTCTAAACAGCACTCCTTTTGATTTTACACGCCAACGGCCTAAAAAAAAAAATCACGCGAACGAAAAAAGAATGAATCCACGATCACGCAATTATTCATACCGTTGTTGTAAGGTCGACGCGAATGGGAGACGGGAGTAATTTCGTAACTCGATAGCTAAGTGTCAATTTTTATCGTTATCTAGGTCTCTTGTAAGGGTAGCGCTCGTTTATTTTTTTCCATAGCTTTAATCGCCTCCGCGACTTGCGTTTTGAAGCCCGCGGAGGTCTTGTTTAATAATAAACGTCATTTTAGGCCAAATCAAAGACAGATAGTGAAGAAAAAAAGGATTTGTACAGTACTTTGAGTAAATATTCCTGACAAGATATTTTTTAAAGAGAATGAACAAGCCTGATTTTTATCCTCTTATAATAGAACCATACATCAGAGACCTCTAACCAAGTTGGGCGGTTTGGGCCCATAGAATTACAATTCTAATCCAATATCTATGGTGTTATAAATTCTAATTCTATGGAGTGGCCGTGGGCCACTGCACTGTATGGGCTGGTCCTCAGCACCAGGGTACCGGACGCTCTCGTGCAAACTCGAAACTTCAGGTTCTTCACCAGCTTCTCCATTCACTGTTCACCCAACCGCATACGAGCTTTTCGTGGCGCATCTGTCCTCTGAGACGACTGGAAAAACACCTTGCGAAACGGACTTGTGTTTTGTTTTTTCTTCATACTGTATACGACGGAGGACTCGGACACATTTTCATCCTCATTTAACACACGTTCAACGAAAAAAAAAAAGAGGAAAATATGTAGATTGTGAATGAAAAGCTCTTTTAACGTTAGCGGCCCGAGGTGAATCTCTACACGGACTCGGCACCTCTGTAGAAACGTTCTTTCTCTCCTGAACACCTTTCGAAACCTGCTCACCTTTCACCTCCGGCCCTTGTGTCATTGTATGCAGTTGATTTTGTGAACGAAAGCGCAGATCGGTGGTGCCACGCGCGAACCTTGAGTGTGAGGGTGTTTGTGTGTGTGATTGTTGACAAGAGCGATCTATATTTGTATATTACTACTACTACTCGCCACAGGCAGTGGAAGCAAACACCTCCTCACGTCCCTAAGCTATTTAGCAGTCCTGCAGCATATCACATAGTACATTTAAGTTCTTTTTATTTACACGCATAAACTAATGGTAGATATTTTTTTTGTTTGTTGGTGTGGTTTGCTTATTTATAGATGCTGTCTTTTACATATTGATGTCTTATATTGTTATACGTGTTCTTTTTTTTGTAATGGAAGGGACTATAAAAGGTCAGGTTACATATTTTTAGACTAATAGACTGCCGGCAGTATTGGATTACATTTAAATGATGTACTTTTGATACATGTCTATTGATTAATTCTGAAGATTATCATTTTTTTTTGTTTTTGTTTTTTTTGTTCCATATATTTTACTCTGTTAGTGAGCTGGATGAACAGTTACTACATTGACAAAGGAAGCAGAATTCTATGTATTGCATTAATGATTTTAATTAGTACGCATTTTAGATGTTTTAACTTTAATGACAATTCAAGATGAATTGCGTTTGGCTGTATTGACTCTACGATTGACGCTCTTGAATTGGGTTTTCAGGTTAACCTGCAAACGTTCTGAGATTACGTAACGTTACGTTTATAAATCGCAATCAAGTTGCTATAATGAGCCAGTGAACAACTGGTAGTTAACGTCACTGAAAATTAGCTGTCGCTTTGAGCTGCACCTTGAGGAATTGGACTTTTTGTTTTCGTTTTTTAGTGGGAATGAAATTCACTCGATGTCGTTCGGTTGCGTTAAAATGTACGCCGATGAATCTTGAAGAACGGCTTAAAACTACCTTTGGCCTTTTTAACGTGTGCCAATGAATGATTCAAATCAAATTTGTCTCTTTAAGACCTAACGAAAGCACAGAGAGATACTTCATGAACCGATGTTTTTAGCGGAATATTCGAATACGTCGAAAGCCCGTGACTGTTTCTCGAACTTTCTCTCCACGTCTAACATTGGAGTGCCTTCACTGAAAACTGTTCGCTACTATAATCGCGTCGTCTTCATTCCAAGTAAGTGATTGGAAGTATCATAGCGCATTTTCGCCAGCAAGTTTAATAATAATAATAATAACAATAAGGTCTCATCTAGTCTCAGGTCATAATATTCTGTACTTTTAGGGTGTCTGTATTGTTTTATCTGAGAGAAAACAGCTGTCCCAGGATTCAGGCTTGGTTATTAAAAAACCAAAGTTTTTACAATGGCAATTTCGATCGGTTAACTTCGCATTTATTCGTCCCAAATGTCGTTTTAATCATCTCTAGGCGTTCATTAGATGTTTTTTGATCATGTTATTGTATTTTAACGGTAGGATTCCCCCCCATCCTGGAGGAAGTTCACAGATGGATTTGGCGCGCGGAAACTCTTGAAATGATTTGTAGACTATACTGTAGTGTGGACCAAATTGTCAAAGCAGACAAATCAACTTGTAAAGACTCTTTTCTGATCATGAACATGTGTTTCAATTGAACACAGACGAAGAAAACACACGTTTAGGAGCACATTCAAATCTGGTCTATATTACGGACGCTTTTTTTAACGTCTGTCACGTTCTCACTGACTGAAACCGTAACCGTACTGTTGATATCATGGCATGAAACACTTATTAGAAGAACACTTAGAGTTTCCAAACGATTCTCAATGCAGATGTCCAGCACTTTTTTCTCTGCTTTTTGCAAATATTTTTCTATGGAAAGTATTGCAGATGACTAAATAACACATCAACATAACGACTGCACAGACAGCACGTTTATATGATTTCTTAAGAAAAAGACAAAAAAAGAAAAAAAGAAAAACAAAGCAACAAAAAAAGATCATCATTATTGATATTACATTGGTAGTCACGAGTAGCATTAATGTAGATATTCGTCCGTAGCTTAGTTCGCTAGTGATGTCATAATTGTTACCTCGTTTATTCCCTCACACACTTACATCACTTCCTGAGACAGTATGTTCTTTCTTCACCTGAGACAGTATGTTTTGAACAGCCACAGTTTGTTTCATCGTATCCCAGATGGAGATTTGAAATTATTTTTTTCTTCTCTCGTTCGTTTGTTTTTAAAGTTGTGTAATTGTGTTACATGTGAGGCGAGCACGACGACTATACATCTGTCTCAGCGAGAGCAACACTTTATCACGATTCATTTCGACCAACGATCTATGGAAATGGGATGTCTTGATCATGACGTTCGGATCTCTTTATCTCTCTCTGTTGTTGCTCTGTATGCTGTAATATGGGTAATATGAAGCCTTGTAATGAAATATGACAGGCAGCTCCCAACACAAGCTGGTATCCTATAGATTCTCCTTAGGTCTCTCAAAGCTCAGGTAGAACCTCGGTTTAGCACAGTCCTTTTGTCCATTAGTTTGTTGGTGACACTTTCCCTCTTACACCTGCTAACGACAGTTGTATGGTTTATTTTTCTATGTGTCATGGTTTTGAACCACAAGATGGAGCTGAATCCTCCATTTTACCTGAATAAAGACTCTTCCACTTTGTTCTCTTGATATGTATTTAGTTCGGTTGGTTTTTCCTTTGTGTATCATCATGTAGTCTTGTATTCTGTTCCCAGCGCTGTTACAGTTCTAATCCAAAATGAAAAAAGCAATATCACTGTTTGAAATTCATTATTATTATTATTATTATTATAATTATTATTATTATTATTCCTCATTACCACCATAGGTGTATTAACTGAAGTAAATATCTTTTGTACAAACACATTACCACTGTACTCTGCATTTATTTGACTATTTCTGATGTCAGGAATTTGAACCCATGTTCAAGCAGCACAAAGTATGTGTAAACTACAATGTGTTCATGTTTTTATAACTACAACCGTTATATACATCTTCCAGTCAAATGTTTTTGAACAGTAAGTTTTTTCATGTTTTTAAAGAAGGCTCTTCTGCTCACCAAGCCTGCATTAATCTGATCCAAAGTACAGCAAAAACAGTAATATATTTACTATTTAAAATAACTCTTTTAAAATAACTGAATTTTTAGCATCATGACTCCAGTCACATGATCCTTCAGAAATCAATATATTAATCTGATTTGCTGTTTATAAAACATTTATTATTGTTGAAAACTGTTTAAGTTTCTTTGATGAATAGAAAGTTCAGAAGAATAGCATTTATCTGAAATAGACATTAAAAATGTCTTTATTATCACTTTTCATCAATTTAACGCATCCTTGCAAAAAAAAAGTGTTTCTATAAATTCATTTAATTTTATTTCAGATAAATGAAAATCTCTGGATCTTTCTATTCATCAGAGAATTTTGAAAAGATGTACTCAGCTGTTTTAAATATATTGATAATAATAATAAATGTTTCTTGGACAGAAAATCAACATATTAAAATGATTTCTGAAGGATTATGTGACACTGAAGACTGGAGTAATGATGCTGAAAATTTAGCTTTGATAACAGAAATAAATTGCAGTTTAAAATATATTAAAATATAAAACCGTTATTTTAAATAGTAAAAATATTTCAGTTTTGCTGTACTTTTGATCAAATAAATGCAGTCTTGGTGAGCAGAACAAACTTCTTTATAAAACATTAAAAATGTTACTGTTCAAAAACTTTTGACTGGTAGTATGCATACATATATCTGTGTTATGTGCACCTTTTAAGGGCCTAAATGAAAGTACAACATACAAAAGTTTCAAAAATAAGCACATACTGCTAGAAACACCACACTTCCACACAAACATATTTCGAATAATTTATTTTCTTTCCACAGTACATATTCATCCATGTATTTAAATAATCATAAGGCACATTTAAATTGACTTGTTTCAATTTAATTTCAGCAAATCTTTCACTCCAATTCCATTTTCAGATTGAACTCACAGCTTGTGTTAACAGTCTACATCCTTAATTAGCCGACCACAAATTCAGAACATTTCCATCATACTTCCAAATGTCTAAATTACACTTTCAAGTGACAGACATTTATTTTGTACACAATACTTGTCAGTTATTCTAAAACTTAAATTAGGGGCTCAGGTGAAGTGAAGCCAGACTAATAATAATAATAAAGCAAGGCTGGTTTTTACCAAGGCCTTTTGTGCAAAATAATGCCATCAGTGTTTCCTAAGTTTAAATGCATTATGCTCCATACCTACAGAAATCATATTACTCTGAATACAGTTTAACGGATGAGGTAGAGCACACAATTATAGCTACAATGGCATCCACTAACAGATAAACCATTTTCAGATGTCCTATTACCTTAAATTAAAACGTTTAAGATCAAATAGTCTGAATCAGTCTGGTTGTTGGTTGTGTTTATACAGGATCTCTTTTTTTTATTTTGAATATTTTTCAAAAAAGAAAATTAAAACAAGACTATATCTTTCTTATACATATTTAAATACTTATATTTTTTCATTTTTTTACCCCCCAAAAAAGGAAGAAACCCAAATTAATCCCCTTTTAGAAAACCAGTTTTGATTAACCCTTTAGGTAGAGTTTGTTAAAACTAGTGCTGTCATACGATTAACCACAATTAATCGCATCCAAAATAAAACTTTTTGTTTATATACATTAAAAATATACACAGTACACACATATAATATATAAACAAAAACTTTTATTTTGGATGCGATTAAATTCTTTGACAGCACTAGTTGAAACACAAAAAAAATGATATGACATATCAGTACAATACATTTGTGTGTTGGCACATTATTTTTAATCAAAACCAATTTTTAGCAGTTAAAATGTGAGACATTTTTCAAGTATCCCTGTATCTTCCTCATTTGCTAGACTTGAGGTTAAACAAGATCATCATTGCCATAACCAGCATCACCCCTACAGTGATCTCCTTCAACCTGCCCAGTTTCATATCCTCAACCAGCTCTTCTTTCTTCCTGATGATCTCTTCTCTGCGTTGCCGGATCTCCTGCTCTCTCTTCAGCTGTTCTCCGTAGTGTGATCTGATGAATGTATCAAAGTCGAAGATGTTCTGCTGGGTGGCTCCAACAGAGGGCGAGTGTCGGCTTCTGCTCTGCTGCCCTGATGCAGGACCCTCTCTGCCGGTGGGTTTGCTGGATCCATGTATGTCAGCTTGACTCAGGATCCCACGGTCGTATTTCCTCCTCAGGGCTTTATTACCCAGGACGTTGTAGGCCTCGCTGATCTGAGAGAACCTGAACGCGGCCTCCTCGCTGCCTGCGTTCTTGTCCGGGTGATAAATAAAGGACTGCTTATAGTAAGCAGTCTTGATTTGCGCATGCGTGGCGGTGGGAGAAACTTCCAAAATGTCATAATAAGCAGACTTTGATTTGTATAACGGGCTGTCTGTGCCACTATAAGCTCTGGTGAAAAACATAAACTGCCCTAAAAATTCTTTTGGAGATGCATAAAGAGTCTTTTTATAGATGGATCTCCTTAACTGGCGTTGAAATTGAGTGCCAGTGTGGCTGGACAGAAGGAGTTTTCCATCTGTTCCCAGACACGAGCTGGGTTTCTTAGATTTAAATTTTAATCCACGGCAGTCAGTCCATACATTAACATTTCCAGAATGGAGGTCCAACGGCACTTTCAAGCAGTTTGTAACTCCACCAGCACCGGTAAAGAGTGTGTTTGCGGTCCCTTTTGGAGACTGAAGAGCTGCCGGTCTTTTGGGGGCTTCGACACGGTCATTTCTAATCTCACAAAGGTCTGACGAATTTATTAAAGCTGCAACATAAGCGGTCGTTGAAACCGGTTTACAGTCTTTATCCAAAAGCGGGAGATTTTGCGGTTTTAAAAGCTTATAAGCGCCTCTCCCGAACCGCAGTCTGACCTCCGCCATTGCGCAGAGATCAACTGAAGAAAGCATCATCTGTTTCCGCGTACCGCAAGTCGACCAATCAGAATTGAGCTTCTTTGCGGGTTGAGTGAAATTTGGCCAATGAAGTGGGAGAAGAATATTTCCAGATAAGAGATTGGTGGGCCGTTGAGGTTGTTTTTACATCATAATGATTACATAATAAACTGTGCTGAGACTGTATAGGGTCAGGGTCATTCTTACAATTCAGTTCCTTCTGTTGTTTAAATGTTTGAAAAATAAAACCAATTTTTTGTTGTTATTTATTTGTTTGTTTTTAACTAGGATCGTCCAAATATCAGGACATAAAGTATTCTCAATCATTATTAGTATTATTAAAGCAAATTAATCAAGTTATTGCAGATAATGTAATTATAGACATTTCATTGTGTACATTCAATTCAGCTGTTCTGTGGACATGAGAAAATGACAGTAGTCAAAAAAATCAAAATTATTTCAATTATGTTCAGTTAAATATTAACATTTATGGGGCCACACAAAAGCACTTAACTCATTCTAGTAATGCGCTGCTTGCCAAATACTAAAACGATTCTGGAACCAGTTAATTTATAACTGAATAAAATACATATTGTATGCATATTTATAGAAGTATTTCTATAACTGCAAATTGTATTGTATTGTGTGCATTACATCATAAGTTACACTACCAGTCAAACGTTTTTTGAACAGTAAGATTTTTAATGTTTTTTAAAGAATATTTCTTCTAATATTGTGAAATATTTTTACTATTTTAAATAACTGCTTCTTTTTAATATATTTTAAAATGTAATTTATTCCTGTGATCAAACCTAAATGTTCAGAATCATTACTCCAGTGTCCCTTGATCCTACAGAAAACATTATTATATGTTTATTTGCTGTTCAAGATACATTTATTATAAGTAGTAGTAGTATTAATATTCAAAACGGTTGAGTACATTTTTCAGGATTCTTTGATGAATAGATCCAAAGATCAGCATTTATCTGAAATAAAACCTGTTGTAACATTATTTTTTGTAAATAAATTAGAGAAATTAATACTTTTATTTAGCAATAATGCTTTAAATTGATAAATCTGAAATTTCTATTTCAGATAAATGCTGTTCTTATGAACTTTCTATTCATCAAAGAAACCTGAAAAAAAATCTACTCACCTGTTTACAACATCTAACATCTCTTTACAACAAAATCTTACTGCTCTAAAACGTTTGACTGGTAGTGTATTTGTATATTGTAAATATGTAACTAATTTCAACTTCAACGTCAGTAAATGCATATTTATAACGGCGTTTCTATGATTGCAAATTGTATTGTATCGTGTGCATTATGTTGGCAGTGATTTATGTATTACAAATATGTAACTAATTTCAACTCTGTCCTACATAAAAGAGACGCCCGATGAACTGCGTGCGTGTACACAAGTTACGCACGTTTGTAAATCTCTATTCACGTTTACGCCTGTAGCGCAGCGCACAGCTGAAAACATTCCAGCGGTACGCTGTCACCTCCGTAACTTGCGTACGTGCTTTCCAGCGCACACGAGCAATCTCACATCCACCTGACCAGCCTACAAACCACACCTCTCGCTCGGGGTGTGCTGTGCTACCCTGCCGTCCTCCTGGACATCACAACAGTCGCTGACAGGGCCTTAATCGACACTCGTGTCAGACCTGCTGTGGGTGTGTGCATGCAGCATAATGGAGCAGGCGAAACCCCGAACGGAGAGCCGCCTCCGCTTTCCTTTAGCGCAGCAGCTCCGCTCCAAATGGCAACATCACGGGTGAGGAGGTTCGCGCAGGAGGGGCGGACGGTCCCTCCGCAGCCGAGAGTGATGGTGGTGTTTTCGGCTGCGAGTGACACTGAGAAACCGGGAGATGCGATGTCGAGCGCGGACACCGGGGAAGAGGAGTATCGCAAACCAGCCATACCTGTCCCTAACCTGAATCTAGGGAAGTCTCTTCGCACCTTAGACGCACCTGAAGAGGTAAGTTCCCCAGGTTTAAAGAGGATGTGCTATTTTTATAACGGGGATGTTGCATAGAAGTTAAATGCAAGCGAAAATATCTGCGCTTCGCCTCCTTTATGTTATTTTTTCCGAAAAGCTCATCTGGACCAGCCGTGTCAAAGTTTCCCAGCTTCTCATGCTTAATCATAACCGTTTCCATAGGCAACAGATGTATTGAGAGTGTTTGCTTCCCGATTGCTGCAATCTGATTGGTTCTGTATCCCAGTGGGGCGGGTGGGCGTCGTTTTTGATTGGTTCACAGCACACGTCCATCAAATCATATCGACTGGATTAAACTAATCGTGTTTTGCAAGGTCTATGTTAAAGGTGTCACCGCAGACTTCTGCTGATAAACCCAGAGTGACCTGTCAAGATGTGTAATATGATTAGACTAACACCTTTGTTTATCATCCTTAATGGGTTTTAAGAGAATTTAAACATATAACAGCATTCAATTAAAAGGTTTACGTGCATAACTATAACTTCTAGTACAGTAGGTCAGTTTTTTTTTTCTTTTGAAAAAAGAAATTATTACTCTTATTCGGCAAGAAACATGAAATGACCAAAAATGGCAATAAAGACATTTATAATGTTAGAAAAGATTTACATTTCAAATAAATGCTCTTCTCTTGAACTTTATATTCATCAAAGAACCCTAAAAAATGCATCACAACACTGATGCTAATAAGAAATGTTTGGGAAAGTTTCTTAAACAGCAAATCAGCATATTAGAACGATTTGTGAAGGATCACGAGACACTGAGGACTGGAGTAATCATGCTGAAAATGTAGCTTTGCTATCAAAGGAATAAACTCCATTTTAAAATATATTCAAACTGAAAAGAGTTATTTTTTAATCATATTTCAAAATACTACTGTGTTTGAAATCAAATAAATGCATTCTAGGTGAGCATAAGAGACTTAAAACATAAATTCGACCCTAAATTTTTGAGTGAGAATGTATGTTCAGACTAATGTGAAAGGCTATTTGTGTTGCTTCTCTCTCTCTCCATAGTTCCCCGAGGTCATCCCCCTGAATGTAGGAGGAACATATTTCACCACTCGGCTGTCCACCCTCCGACGTTATGAGGACACTATGCTGGCTGCCATGTTTAGTGGCCGCCACCACATTCCCAGGGATGCAGAGGGACGATATTTCATCGACAGAGACGGAGCGTATTTTGGGTTAGTGTTTTGATTATTGTATATCTGATGATGGTTGGTGCCTAGAACCCAAAAATACAAAGCAAACATTTTGATTATCTGAATTTAGCCATTTCATCAGTGGATTGCTTAAATAACTGTTTGATGCTTATTAGAATCTTTTACATATATATATACAGTTGAAGTAAATAGTTACATACATCTTGCAGAATCTGCAAAATGTTAATTATTTTACCAAAATAAGAGGGATCATACAAAATGCATTCTATTTTTTATCTAGTACTGACCTGAATAAGATGTTTCACATAAAAGACATTTACATATAGTCCACTAGAGAAAATAATAGTTGAATTTATCAAAAGTTTACAAGAAACACAATGCATTAAGAACCAGGGGTGTAAACTTTTGAACAGAATGAAGATGTGTACATTTTTCTTATTTTGCCTAAATATCTTTTTGTTTTTATTTAGTACTGCCCTTCAGATGCTACTGAAGAGACTTACATGTTTCCCAGAAGACAAAATAAGTTCAAATTCCAAAAGTTTTCACCCCCCGGGTCTTAATGCAATTCTTTCTGAAGCATCAGTGAGTGTATGAACCTTCTGTAATAGTTGCATATGAGTCCCTCAGTTGTCCTCAGTGTAAAAAAGATGGATCTCAAAAGCATACAGTCATTGTTAGAAAGGGTTCAAATACACAAAAATGTTGAGAAACCAAAGAATTTGTAGGGCCTGAAGAATTTTTATGAAGAACAGTGGGCAGTTTAACTGTCAGGACAAACAAGGAACTCATGAACAACTATCACTAACAGCTGTGGATCATTCAGGTAACAACACAGTATTAAGAATCAAGTGTATGTAAACTTTTGAACATATGTAAACTATTTTCTCTTGTGGACTATATGTAAACATCTTTTATGTGAAATATCTTATTCAGGTCAGTACTAAACAAAAAATAACATGCATTTTGTATGTTCCCTCTTATTTTGGTAAAATAATTAACATTTTGCAGATTCTGCAAGGTGTATGTAAACTTTTGACTCAACTGTATACACTTTTCTGGCATTAGGGATATTCTGAATTTCTTGAGAGAGGGCGAGCTGCCTCAGAGGGACCGTGTTCGTGCGGTGCACAGAGAAGCTCAGTATTATGCTATTGGGCCTCTTTTGGAAAGCCTGGAGGACACTCAGCCACTTACTGGAGAGAAAGTGCGACAGGCTTTTCTTGATCTTTTGCCCTATTATAAAGGTATTGTAAAATGATAAATAAAAATAATAAAAAGTAGTTCAGTTGATTTAACAATTGCCCCCTTTTCTTCCAGAAAATCTTGAGCGCATTGTGGAGATTGCAAAACTCCGTGCCATGCAGCGGAAGGCTCGTTTTGCAAAACTGAAGATCTGTGTGTACAAGGAGGAGATGCCCATCACCCCTTATGAAAGACCGCTGTTCAATTCGCTGCGATTTGAGCGTTCAGAGAGTGAGGCCAAGCTGTTTGAGCACCATTGTGAGGTTGACGTGTCTTTTGGGCCCTGGGAGGCAGTGGCAGATGTTTATGACCTTCTTCACTGCATAGTAAGTGACCTGGCAGAGCGCGGCATCTCTGCTGACCAGCAATGCATCGGCGTGTGTGACAAACACCTCATCAACCACTACTACTGCAAAAGGCCAATATATGAGTTTAAAATCACCTGGTGGTGAAGGGTGAGGTGTTTTCTATTGCCAAGAACCGAGATGCGCAAGCCTGAGCAAACAATGTTCGCTGTCTACAGTGAAACCAGCAGGATCACAAGTCCTACTCGACATGAGTAGAAATAATGACAAGCTTTTGAATAAGATGGCTGTTATTGTGGCATTTGCTCTTTTGTTTCTTCATGAAACTTGCAACCCGAAAATTTCTTTTATGGGCAGCTCTATTGATTCCTTAGTTTTTGTAAGTAATTTATTAAGTTTGTTTAGAATAAACCCGGAATCGTTTCGTCCAGTTGTAGTTCCACAGGGATTTTCTGGAATCGTCCTCAGAGGAAGTGAACTTATGTGAAACAGTGTTTTCTGTTCTAAATATGACATCTCTTAAGTATGTTTCTGTGTTAGATGTATTGAATGTATTAACAGTTTGATCAAAGAATCACTCAACTGGACCCATATTCGGAAATCAGAAGTCTGTTATAGCTTGTGATGTTGTTCTTAAGAAGGAAACCTTTTTTCCCTTACAGTATTTTACCACATTTGTTTTACATGATTTATACATGTAGGACCTGATCCATGTCATATTGCCAATAATGAACACCTTACGTCATGCAATCTCAGCATATACTGACTGAACAAGAATACAAAGGTCTGACTGGTAATTACAGCTACTGATAGCTTCACATAAAGCCTTCGAAAGTAACCACACATCACTAGGCAAGCATAAAAGTTTTGATTTATGTCAAAGGAGAGCCCAAAATAGCTTTGTTTTTTTTTTTAGAATAAGTTTATGTACTAGATTAAATATGTCCTGAATATGAGTATATTTAAAATGATACTAAAAGACTGTTAGCCACTTTACTGCAGGTTAGATTGCCTATTTTGCTACTTTGACACTTTATGAAGTTATTTTCTGCTGCCAAAAGCATTTGTCCATGCTTTTAATTGCCATATCCCTCAACAACTACATATGATTTAGCATCCCTTGTTATTTTAATCATCTAAACCTCTGTCTCTCATTAGTTCGCTATGAGAGCTGTGAAAGCTACATGAAGTTGCATGAGCTCTCTGTGTTTTGGCAGCAGAATATCCAATGCCAGTTCAAATGCTTTTGATAATCCTAACTGGGATTTATTTTCAGTTTTGCCCAGTTTACTTTACGTTGCTCAAGTCTGAACCGATGCATATTTGTTCTTTGTTGTACATTTGGTGAATACTGATGTTTGTATTGCATTGTACTGGCTCTTATTGTGCTGATAATAAACCATATATTTTGCATTTTATGGAAAGCACATTCTTTTTTCACATTCAGATTGGAAAACAAAATTACAAAGGATTAGGAATGCGCTGTATTTGTCACAGGGAATGTTGACATTCCGAGCTCCGCCCACCTATAGCTCCGCCCACACAACCCATACACCAGTCGCAAGGATATGATGTAATTGTGACCCTGGAGAAGAGACTGCTGACGAGGTATCTGTCGCTGTCCGGTAGATTAACATTAAATACTAAAACTTGCGTTTATTTTTTAAATGCTTTGTTCAGTGTTTGTTTAAAATAGTAATACGTACTTATCGTATATCTTGCTGTTGGGCTGTTGCGTTTGTTTTTAGCCACGTAACGTTAGCTGTTTTGCTAGCTTGACGTGTCTGACTCTGCCTGCGGCGGATTGAATTACATTCTATGTTATTTACAGTCGATAATGTATTTTCTAGGTTATTTTAAAACCCTGTTTTAGACAATTAATGAATGTTTAGGCTTAATTAATTAATGTTTAAGAACGACGTTAGTATGTGATGTAAAACACGGAGTTTAATGTCATGTCATCAGTTTTCAAATCTGTTAATCAGAGTGTTTGTGCTTCATTGATACTGTAAAAATACGTTCGAACTGCTCACTTTTTAATTTCGATAGAGATTTAATGCGTCATTGGTTGTCGCAATATAATTTAGACATTAATGATGATGATGATTTCAGTTTAATTGGGTCATTTTTATCAAATCTCAATGGCAAAAAGTGTCTCAATATACCTGAATTCACCCCTGTATAATTATTAAAACTATGCATTTCGCAATTTTGCTTGCCCTTTAGATTGTAAAAGAATTGTAAATCTAAGTATGTATATCTGATATCCACATAGTTTCATTTTCAGGTTTGCTCAGAGTCTGTATATGACTCATCTCGTTTAAATGGCAGTGTTGACATATTTGATGTGTTCTGCAAGAGTTGTATGTTTTTGCAGAGCACATTATGTAATCTGACTCCTGTTGAACTGCATGAACTGCAGACCAGATATTCAAATTCAGATCACAATGTCAAACATGTTTCTTTACCTAGACAAAAGGGACACGATGAGTCAGCGATCGGAGCGACGGGGGATCCATGTGGACCAATCAGAACTGCTATGTAAGAAAGGTTGCGGTTACTATGGCAATGCTGCATGGCAAGGCCTATGCTCCAAGTGCTGGAGGGAGGAGTACCAGAGAGCTCGGCAGAGGCAGATCCAGGAGGACTGGGCTCTGGCTGAGAAGTGAGTCGGACACGATGGAAATGAAACAATTCATTATTTAGTATTTAATTATAAAACATTCAGCACCATCAGGACATTCATAAAGCAGAAATGATGTTCAGACAGTCTGATGTAATGCCGTGCTTCCTGTCGCAGGCTGCAGCGAGAAGAGGAGGCAGCTTATGTCAGCAGTCACAGTTCCTCTCAGACCCAGCCTCCGCAGTCCCACTCTCAGCACTCTCTTGCCACATTCTCCAAGTTTGAGGAGAAGAAAACCAATGAGAAGACCCGTAAGGTCACCACCGTAAAGAAGTTCTTCAGCCCCTCCTCTCGCACGGCCCCTAAAAAAGGTATGAGGAGCGTGGGATTGGTGCGATATGAGTGTGATTTTGTGTTGTTTTGCAGTGGGACCAGTCCAGGACTGGATGTGTTCTTTTTCATCCGCCACCAACTTTATCAAAAAGTGGAAACTGATTTAGTGGAGCTTCACAGATGTGTCAGGGCTGTAGATTTTCACTACGTCGCCACTTTTTCCTCAGAGCCCAAAATAGAAAATTACGCATAGTTGCTTCTAGATTTCTTTTGAAAATCATGCTCGTTTCATATGCAAATGACCGCCCTCATGATCATACACAGTCCCAGTTTGATTTTACCATGTCATTGGATGGCATTTCTCTGATAAAGCCTTAAAGGATTAGTTTGCTTACAGAATAAAAATGTCCTGATAATGTACTCACCCCATGTCATCCAAGATGTTCATATATTTCTTTCTTCAGCCGAAAAGAAATTAAGGTTTTTGAGGAAAACTTTCCAGGATTTTTCTCTATATAATGGACTTTAATGGGAGTCAGTGGGTTGAAGATCCAAATGCAGTTTCAGTGCAGCTTCAAAAGGGTCTACACTATCCCTGTCGAGGAATAAGGGTCTTGTCTAGTGAAACAGTCAGCCATTTTCTAAAAAAAAAAAAAAAAATGCATGTACTTTTTAACCACAAATGCTTGTCTTGCACTAGCTCGACTTACGCATTACGCAGTCACGTTGGAAAGGTCACGCGTGATGTAGGTGGAAGTACTGACCCACTGTTTACAAAGCGAAGTTGGAGGTAGGGATGGAACGATTACCGGTTTGATGATAAATAATGATAAAATTCTCAGGTTCATATTTTAATTAGTGTTAAAGCTGTATTTGATTACAACTCAGGATAAATAAATACTATCCAGCATAAAGCAAACTTTAAATAACAGTTTCATGTGCGCACAGCATGTTGAGTAGTTTCGTTCTGTGTGAAAACATGGTGGACGGAGAGGTTATAAAATAATGTTAAAGAAATTATACAAATCAATATATATATCAATTAATTATATGAATGTACCTCTGTAGGTTCTGACTGTCTTCAGAAAATATTTGATGGCATTTTGTTTTCATCTTCGCTTCATGTAATACCTGATAAAATAGTGTTCTTAATTGCAGTGTTGCTTTGTCCATGGAGGTTACTGTAAACAGGTGTAATTTCACTGTTACATAAGCGCCACCTAGTGTCAAAGAGTAGATTTACAGAGACTTACATTTACATTTAGCCTGTGTGCAGTTTTTGTCTGGCCAATAATGGACTGAATTTGCATGCCCTGCTGTAAAATTTTAACTAGTTGATAAAAACAAGCTTATTTTAGGTATCTTATGCAGATAAGCTATCTAGAATTATTTATGGAGCAGATAAAATACATATAATCATTAAATAGTCAGTTATCATTTTGACTTTACCCTTTTCTTTATTTAAAGGCTCAAATGTGAGGTTTTATGAAACCTTTCTAAAGTTTTATTTGAACATTTCATACATGTAATTAGATAAACTGTTGTCAGTCATGTTGTCATTTAAAATCCGGACATCATTGGTAATGTTATTGTTTTAGTGTTTATGCAAATTATTGTTTGATGATTTTCAGTATAAAACTTAGTCAAACAATTTATGTGTCAGTACTTTTTGAGCACTTCCAGCACATTTTAACAATACCGTGATAATACTGATAACTATGATCAATTTGGTCAGTTTTGATAAGAAATAGATTGTGGAGAAAATGAGATGGAGTTTTTCACACAACCCTGCCTTTTCGACCTGGGGTACACAGGCGAAGAGCTAACCGTGCATGCCATAATGTAGAAAAGTTGTGCATGAGCACAAAAAATATAGATTTTTTTTTTTTTAGAAAATGACCAGTCGTTTTGCTAGATAAGACCGTTATTCCTCGGTCAGGATTGTGTAAAGCCCTTTGAAGCTGCATTGAAACTGCAATTTGGCCCTTTAACCCATTGGCTCCCTTTGAAGTCCACTATATGGAGAAATGTTTTCCTCAAAACCTTAATTTCTTTTTAGCTGAAGAAAGAAAGACATAATCATCTTGGATGACACTAGGGTGAGTAAATTATCAGGATGTGAGCTACTCCTTTAAACTGACTGCATGCAACAGCGATTTGTAATTTATGCTTGTTTAGTACTACCTTAATAGACCTGAAAGTTGGTAATTATAAGGCTTTATCATTGAATCATCAGATATAGACCGTTCGAAAGTTCAGTGGGATCATTACGATTTTTAAAATATTTTTGCCAGAAATCTCTTATGCTTACCAAGGTTGCATTTATTTGATCAAAGATAAAGACTTTTTAAATATATTTTAAAATGTAATTTATTCTTGAGATGGCTAAGCTAAATTTTTAGCAGCCATTACTCCGGGCTTGTTGAAAACAGTTCATATTTTTCATACTTTTTCTTACAATTTCTTTTAATGACTTAAAAGTTCAAATGAAATGGAAAAAGTTTTAAACATGACATTACTGTTACCTTTGATCAATTGAATGCATTCTTGCCAAATAAGTGTAACTTTCCTTTTAGTACTGATCCCCAACTTTTAAACGGCAGTGTTGGTCATGCTTGCTTGATTTGAGTTATATATTCATTTGCTGTCACATGATTTTATCATTTGTCTATCATGTTCTTTAAGATGATTTTATTTGCACAAGTGATCCACCCTTCATCTCTCAGTTTGTTTCCTTCATCTCGTTGCTGTTCCGCCGTTCTGTCTGATCTCCGCCCCACCTCTCCCACATTTTTCCCTCTCTTTTTTTGTTTTCATCTGAACTCTGTTGCCACATTTTTCATCCATTTCACCCCCCTTTCGCCCTTACCTACCCTGGGTGTTTTAGTCCCCCCTGAAAAAGAAAGCGAGAAACGAGAGAAAGAGAAAGAGGAGAAGTTGCAGGGCAGGAGGGAGAGCCATGGAGAAAACCTCCTGAGGGATCTGAAGGGCATTTTTACCCAACCCTGGGAGATGGCCTCCCCCACTGAAGGTAACAGACAGAGCCTGAAGGAAAATCTGGGGTTGTGAGAAGGGATCGTGGGTGGAGATTGCGGTGTTTGTCTTTTCTGAGGTGGACCACCGTGTGATTTGATGTTCTGTGTTGATGAGGTAACTGTCTAAAAGTGTCTTTACTGAAAGTTTTTCACAAAGTACAGCAGCGTTTCCTTCAGCTGTACTTTGTGACATACTGCCCTGATCCATACCATAGTGTAGTGTGTATTTGTTCATTTCTCTATGTTGGTTTGTGTGTACGTCAAAATTGATTGAATTCACCCTACCATTTTTTTCATGTTCACTGTCTCATTGTCATGCGTCCTCCTCTTTTTCTTGTCAATCTGGTGGCAGCTCTGGTATCAAGGCTGAGAGGTGGGTATTAGTGTCACATCACTGTAACCCTCCAGAAAACAAACCAGTGCATCAGTGTTACATATGAGCTGCATGCGTTCAGGCTGAAACCCTTCTAACGCCCCATTACTGTCAATGGGGCGTTTAGAAAGACAGGTGCAACAGCGTTTAGAACGTCTGTTTGTGTAGTGTTTAGCCAAAGCATGCTGGAACCAGAATTCTCTGTCAGTTCATTCAGCTACTCTAGTACTGTCTTTGATTCTGACTTGATGTCAAAGGTGTTGGCATGGTAACAGATCAATATTTCAGTAGAATGGCCTACTTCTGAGAAGGTTGTCCTTTCTTTTTATGGGATGCAAGTCAACTTGTGAATACAGCTGAGGTCAAAAGTTTACATGCACCTTGCAGAATCTGCAAAAGGTTAATTGTTATATCAAAATGAGAGGGATCATACAAAATGCATGTTATTTTTAATTTAGTACTGACCTAAATAAGATATTTCACATAAA